>JWJA01005877.1:0-12900 GCA_000812885.1 Lanzia echinophila
ATGATATATTCGCATATAACCCATAAAAAACCAAAGACGACAAAAAAGGAGAGGGAGATCTACTTTTACCCAGTTTCACAGTCCGTTCATCTGGACGTTTTGTAGGCGAACTGGGATCTCGCGGCGGGATATTGGAAAGCGGGATAGAACCCGTAAACCACACGTCGGGGAGAGCTCTCGGTCCATTATTCACGGTGGCTAGACTCCGGGAAGTGCTTCGTATGGTGGAGGTTTCGCATTGCTGTGTTTGAGGAGCGTGTATGGGGGAAGAGGAACAGCGGGGAGAGAGTTTCGAGTGTCTGTTTGGGGGAAACATGCGGGAAAGTCTATGGGATTTCGACATCAGCCTGGTACGGTGGGAATCTTATTATTGTTATTATTATTTCGAAAAGACATCAAGAATGTAGAAGAATATGGTCAAGCATTGAATCGTAACCCATGAAATTTACATGGAGTTGTGGGTTTAAGAAGTATTTATTGTACATTTATTTGAGGTACTTTTCATTTGCTATATCTTGGATACCCCAGTTCTTCATCAAGCTTTATCTAGAGTAAAATTGATTGCTGATTAGATTACGGTTATTCATAAAGGCATTAAATGCAAGTTGTGGATGAGAAAGTTACCAGTAACTGTACTTGTAATTGATGAGGGGAACAAAACAATTGAATAATAAAATATTGATTCTCTTTTTAAACCCAATCTATCTCAAACCTTTCGAATCAACAAAGGAAATACACTTTACTGTACGAGTATATATTTATTTATATTGAATATTAGAGACATTCACAGTCACAGCCACTCTAAAGGGTTGATTGTACCCTTGCTGTACCAATCACGTGGAGACTCCCTAGCGCAACTCGTTGGACCGCCTCCATCTTAAACAGTTGCCAAAATCGCGGTATCTTAAATCTACAACTACAACAATCCGTCGATCAACAACTTCCTCCACAACAAATAAAAAGAAATCGCAAACACTCATATCGACTCTCCGAACCTCAAGTAAATTGTCAATATGAATCCAGAGTAGTAAGTTATTTCCTTCAAGCCAACGTCATCCTTTGATACAATTTCATAAATCAAAGAAACCACCATTACTTTATCAGCAAATACAAACGGAGAAGTAACTGACAGTTTTAATTATTGTAGTGTATTTTACGCTTTTAATCACGATGCTTTCCGATCAAAGCATTATTAGTCCACCGACTCAATATGCGTCCCCTGAAACAGTTCGAACTAACGATATCGCCAGATACGATTACCTTTTCAAGCTCCTTCTCATCGGTGACTCCGGTGTAGGAAAGTCATGTCTGTTGCTCCGGTTCGCAGACGATACATACACGGAGAGTTACATCTCCACGATCGGTGTGGACTTCGTGAGTTAATAGTGTTGTTGGCTTGCAGGGTATTTGCTGATGGTTAGGCAGAAAATCCGCACAATTGAGCTCGATGGCAAGACGGTGAAATTGCAAATCGTAAGGCTCCACCGCAGAAGGGCAAATATGGAAGCAATCTACTAATAATGATTTCTTTTAGTGGGATACCGCCGGACAAGAGCGTTTCAGAACTATCACATCGTCGTACTACCGAGGTGCTCACGGAATCTGTGTCGTTTACGACGTCACCGATATGGATTCGTTCAACAACGTGAAGCAGTGGCTTCAGGAGATTGACCGATACGCCACAGAGGGCGTCAACAAGCTTCTTGTCGGAAATAAGAGCGATATGGCAGATAAGAAAGTTGTGGATTATCAAGTTGCAAAGGTATATATTATCACATGTCCCTCATCACCTGAGCCTTTGGATTGGCAGGCCTGATTCATTGAAGTCCTATGACTAACATTTCGATTTCTAGGAATTTGCAGACAGCCTTGGTATCCCATTCTTAGAGACCTCAGCTAAGAACGCCAGCAACGTCGAACAGGCTTTCTTGACCATGGCGAGACAGATTAAGGAACGCATAGGCACAACCACTGCCAACAATAAGCCTGCGGTGCAAGTCGGACAAGGACAGGGGGTGCAGTCAGGGTCAAATGGAGGATGCTGCTAGATAGCATCAGCAGCATTACCCTTCTTTTTTGTCGGTCTAGGTTAACGAATCCCTATCTCACGAAATCAACGAACCTCGGACATTTCTCCTCCATTTTCTTTCTTCGCACGCATTAGACTGACGGTCAATTGGATCGGCCATTGTATTTCGATTTCTTTTTCGACGAACTGCTGCTTGCTCATTTGCCTATCCACTCCCATCCGACATACATCTGCGAAACCAACCGCGTATTACAAGTACAAACGACACTCACGTAAGGGGACGGAAAGGGATGAAATAGAACACGTAATGGCGATGGAAGGAGGGGATATACGGTCATATCATACCGAGTTGTGACATTTGGCGCTGCACTGCGAGGGAGGATTTTCGGGGACATCGGGATTTGCTCATTGTGTTTTTTCTCTTTCCATTTTATTACGACTACGGTTTTCTTTTTTAGCCTGAACTCTTTTTAGTTTGGTTTGATACTGTGTAATGCATGTTTGCGGAGGCTTTTGTTTCTTCTGCGAAAGGCATACATGGCTTCGAATGGAATTGAATTCAACTTAAAATCATTCTCATGGTGTGTTGCTTGGTGATCCTCGGTTGTGTGAGTATGTGTAAAAAGCGGGGGGTGTTGGGTAAGGCAAATGAGGTGCTTTGAGATGCTTTTGTTTCCTGAGGCTGTGAAAAGGCGATGTGACATGAGCAGGCATCTCTTGTGATATAAAATATTGCTCTTTTATGGCGGGTCCTATGTGTCGAGTTGGTAATTGAGCTATAATATAGACAACTTATACAACCGGGGAGAGGCTCTGTTGCATTTCAACTAGTCAAGATAGATCAGTTCAATGTAGATGAACGGGCAAGTGCTGATTCAAAAAAGAGGATGATGAAACGGTTGGCTCTGCTCTTGCACTGTTCTTCACCTGCATTTCACTGTTACTTTCACTATCCTGAAGGGGGCTTTTTAAGTTTTTATACTCGTTGTTTTTCAAGGGAGAAGGTTGCAATTATTCTCATCTCTGGGGGGGATCTTTGTAAAGTCGAGTTGCTCTTTTCTGGCTTGGCTCTTGGGTTCTGCTTCATACTTGAACTTGAGTCGGGTGGTTTCTGGATATGTTTTTTTTGGTCAATATCATGATGATGGCCGAGTTTGATGGATATTATATTAAGCATATATGATGTTCATGTTGATGCTGATCCTGCTGCTGTGTTCAGATCTAGTCTTGATTGATCTTATATTGTTTCAGTATAGCAACTCATCTCAGTCCTCGGGTTTTAATGTCTTTCTGCCATTCTTACTATTGCAATCCTTATCGTTGTATCATCCATACTCACTCATATACCCTTACATCTATCTATATTTCTGTTTCTAGATTATATATCCCCAAAAGAGATAAAGTCCTTCTTTCAACCGAAATTGTCTCTCCACCACCCATCATTGATCTCAGCACTTCAAACCTTAATCCCCAGTTCCCTCCCAAAAATGACTGCTGCCTTCTCTCCCACTGCCAGCGCAGTATTATTCGTATTAGCGCCCACATTTTCCGGCACCATACTCAAATCACAGACCTTTAGTCCCTCGGTCCCATGAACATTCAAGTACTTATCTACCACCCCTCCTTTTTCCCTCGGGCGCATCGCACACGTTCCCAAAGAATGCCACGTCGTATTCAAATTGTCTCGGATCCAACTCTCAATCAATGCGTCATCTTCAGCGCTATACTCTATATCTTTAACCTGGTCACAGTCACTCCTATTACACGAGGCTTCGCTATGAGGGGGAAACTTTGGGTGTCCAAGTTCAACCTCGCCTTTGTAGTAGGGCAGACGACGGGCAATTTCTCGAGTCATTTTATAGGCCCATACCTGTTTCTTCAAGTCGCTGGGGTGGGACAAGTATCCGGCATCGAAGTCGTAGCCATCTAGTACGTTTTCGGGATCAGTGATATGGATGGAGCCACGAGACCAGGGGTATGCGGGGTAGGTAGCGAGGGTTATGTATTGACCTGGTTCGACGAGCGATGGGTCGGCAATGAATCCATTTACAAGAGCAACCAGCATAAGTGGTTTAGTAGGATAGGGCTCGAAATCTCGATCCCAATCGGCTTGAAATTCTGGACCAAGTGAAGCGATTTCTTTAGGGGAGGGACGGAGCTTGGAGCAGATATCTGGGATGCGTTAGAAATATTTTTACTTTGTTGTAGTGGTATCGTAGCAACTTACCAACACCATTCCAGCCTAACATAGGGTCTTTCGCTTCCAATGCCTTGATGAAGTCCTTCCTCCCACTCAAAATCCCATCAATAGTTTCCCTCTCCCCAAGCGAAGTCTTATACGGATACAACAACAAGTTATGATCCTGATAATTCTCCCCCACTCCTTTAACATCCGCGATACACTTAACACCCACCCTCTCAAGGATTTCCGCATTTCCAACACCCGACCTCTCTAAGATCTGGGGTGTACCTAATGCCCCTGCGGATACGACTACGAGCTTCGAAGCTTTCACTTGATGATGAACGGGCTTGGAGAGGGCAAGTGTTGGCTGATGGTTGCTGTTGGGCTTGTATTCAATACCAATAGCTCGAGGTGGTTTTGATTCGTCGAAGAGCACTCGGACGACTTTTGATTCTAGGAGGATCTTGAGATTTGGATGTTTGCCGTCTTGGAGTAAAGGATGGACGTATCTATGAGCGGCATCTTGGCGCTTCCCATCTGGTGAGACATATCTGTACCATTTCTATTTAAAATTAGTATACTAATTTCTCCTTTCTCAATGATATGGTCAAGTATGTTCTTCGCATGACATTGAGGGTCGAAGAAAGGGAAAGCTCACACCAAACCCTCCACAACCATCTGGATGTTGTAAATCATCCACCTCTTTATACCCCATCTCCTTCACTGTCTTCAAGAAATCTATTTCACTTTCCGCCCTGTAGCCCCCATCGCTAACATTTATCGGACCCTCATATCCATGTTTCTCCTTATCAAAACACTTCCCCGTCGGGTGGAACGTCTCCAACTTTTTGCACATCTCCAGCATATCCTCCTTTGCCCAGCCCTCGGTATCCCATGAATCAAAATCGATGCCTTGGGCCCTCGTATACATCATAAAATTAATTGAGGAACCGCCACCCAGAAGCCCACCCGCAGGGACGATCGCCTCGCGATTATTGAGATATTTGGAAGCTTTGGATTTGTAGAACTATATATGTGTTAATCAATGGAAAGCTATAGGATGTGCTTAGAGGTTATATACCAGAGCTGTCTGACTGTCTGGTGCAAGATGCGAGAGATACACTGCTGGATTGAGAATCGTAGGATCCTCGAAGTTATTGCGACCGCCTTCTACGAGCAAGATCTTGAGATCCGGATTTGCTTTTGCAAGACGACCTGCAGCAACGCAAGCTGCCGTCCCACCACCTGCGAAGATAATATCGACGATCTCCGGGGCTAGATTTTGTGCTGCCATTTTTCTTTTTTGCTAAGTGAGTGATTATATAGAGAGTATGAAGAAATGAAATTATTGAAATGGAGGTAAAGTTTTGAACAGTGATATATACCAAGAAGCTCAGAAGGTGATACTTGAAGTTTCCAATGTAGAAAGATCAGCGGCAGACGCACCTTCCTTAGTAACTGCATTCGTCCCTGTTCCAGTCCCAATATCGTAACTATACCTTCCATCTTCGCTCCATAAAATTATACTTCCCCTCATTCCATACGCCCGAGTTCACACCAAGTGCTACCAGCTTTAGCAACTTGTAACGCTACACAGGTACTTACTATAACATTCTACATGCCCAACTATACCAAATGTGATATCCTAGGATTAATAAATTAATTACTCAGTTACCATCACACCAACACATACAGATACATGAGTCGCCCGCCCACCCATTCACACCTTTAGACCATGACTCTTGTTTCTGAATTGTTTCTTTAGTTACCCATTCGTTCTATCTAGATTTATTTGGAATATGCGCAGTACTAGGTGCATAATGAGATTGTCAAATGGCGGGGTTGTCTGTACTACTTCGGGCTGAGCTTACTACCTAGCTCTGTTTTTACCTCCACTTCTTTCCTAAATGAGTACCCCGTACTACGGGTATAGATTAATGGTTTCTCCACCCCAGGTTTGGTTTGCCTTACACTGGCTTCGGAATTGTGAGATTCCTTATATTGGTTCGGAAATTACTTGTAGGAAAAATACCCAAAATGTTAATGGTAGAGTTCTTCTCGTGATACAGTGATCTCTTCATGAAACAATGACAACCATCGCTATCCAAAGAAATGGATTTCGCAGAAGTCACAAAAGTCTGCCTCGATTACACTACAAATGGCATTGCAAACATGGCTGCAGTTGCCAATACACCATTTCGCTTCATTTACACATCGGGTGCTTTGGTCGAACGCGATTAGAGCAAGACGCTCACTTTTTTGGCTGACTACCGCCATTTACGCGTAGATTTTCCTGTTCATTCATTCACCCCATGCAAACTTCGTATACTATGACCCATTCATCATACTAAAACAGCATAACTAACAGTTGAAGGGGCGTACCGAGAATGCAATTCTGAGTTTCGCCGAGCAGCGCGCACCCAAAGTCCAAGTCACCGTCGCGAAGCCCGGCCCCTTCGACGGCCCCCGTGATACTGTTGTCAATAGCGAGATGAAAAGCGCCTTTGCTGCGTTCGACCATATCCCTAGGGTACATGTATCTGAGCTCACTGCTGATATGATCGACCAATGTCTCAACGGAGTCACGAAAGATCCACTCTGGGGGGACGATCTGGCAAAACTAGGTCAAGGCATCTTGAGCGAAGGAGACTATTTGAAATAGAAACATGGAGATACGAAAGCTCTGCTTCCAGCTACGATAGGGTAGAGTTACGTTGGTTCTTTATCTGATAATCTTCCTCCATTGGAAGTTTTATTGAGTTGCCAGGCATAAAGCTTTGCGAGTTGTGAAGTGGTTACGGGAAAATGATATTATTTGCTCAATTGCAAATAGTTTTCAGTATTTTCATTGTTCAAACTGCTATTACAACAGGTAAAGGCGTGGCAATAACATAATTATCCCGCCTGTCTATATGGCAATACTTGATAATTTTATTTATATGCATTGTTGGGATCCCATTCTGCTTTCAAAGACCTCAAATGTGGTAGGTTTTCAGCAGAATATAACATCTGTAAGTCCTCATCTCCGTGTCCATACGAGACCTAGAGCTCCGGCTGCAGAAATCCACTTGCTTCTGTGAAGATTTTGCGTGCTGCTCTTCCAAATTCATTGATCATAAGATCAAAAGGATCACCAATCGTGTCGTTGTAAGCAAAGTTGAACAGTCTGTATCAACAATACTGATTAGTCGCGTTGACGGTAGTTGGGAAAAAATACTTGCAGGTGTGCAGTGATGTTGTGCCATGGATATGCAGTGGCATTGGAGGCAGCAGCCTCCATAGCCTGTTTAGCAAAGAATTCGATGAAGTAGACAGTACCAGCCAACTCCACAGAATTCAATGAAATGAGATCATTATAATCTTCGTAAAAGTTCTGGAAGGTGGGAATGTCAAAATAATGCATAGCTCCACCATCGACGTTGTGTGGGGAACTGCCAGTGCAAGTCCCATTATCGGATCCAAAAAATGATACAGCATTGACTGATGCCCATGGAACCATTGTCGAGTTTGTGAGTTTTGGAGAAGCATTGAAAAGAGGCCGAAGGTACTTCTCCCCCTCGGCTTGAGACCCAGTATAGAGAGCATTTACGATGATGAATGACTGATAAAACGCTCACCGTTAGCCCATATAATCTGATAGAAGTGAGACACTCACACCGCCAAATTCTGATGCATAGGCTGCTGGAAAAATGAAAGAAAGTTTCGCTGGGAGTCCATTTTCGAAGGGTTTGAAGTACTTGCAAGATATCCTGGCTAGCATTTGGTGCAAAAAGAAAATCTGCATGGAGCACCAATGGCGCCGAATAGTCATAAACGAAATATTTGGCTTCAAGAATAGTGCCGTAGTTAAATCCCGCACCGCGAATGCCCCAAACAGTTCAGAATTCTCTGAAGTTGAAGCGATGATTATGTTACCAGACGCTATTACCATTTTCACACTTGCTAATGAGTCTAGAAGCATGCCATGGAGGCCATTATATCGACTCATTCCGCCACCAAGTGTGGCGCCAACCATCCCAGCAGATCCAAGCGGTGCCATGAAGTAATATTGTACGGTTGTCAGAGAGAGATAAAATGGGTTGACGGTCAAGGGTAGGGGATTCTCGCTTAACTTATAAAAAACTTCCTACCTCCCTTCTGGATTCTCTTCACACCCTCTTGACCATTTGACTTGTTATGTATTTCTTATACGACGTTCCTTATACAATTTATACTTCTAGACTTGATTTGAAGCTCTTTTGAGATTTTTTATATTTCATATATGCACCATTTCATACAGAAAAATACCGTTGTCTAAAGTTCTGATTGGCAACTTCTGTGTGTTTCTTATAGGTTCACGGTGTTGACTTACCATCAAGCTTTCCATGTTTAGTAGTGACGTGCTCAACAGCCCTGTGGATCTCGGCATCCTTCGTGACATCGAGTTGCAATAGCTCGAGAGAGGGTGATTCACTATCTTTCTTTAATTCTTCAACGGCCTTTGCACCAGCACCATTATCGCGACAGGCAAGAATGTAATGAGCAGAAGGGTAACGAGTTATTGCGACACTAACAATCGCAAATCCAAGACCCTTGTTAGCACCCGTTATGAGCACGATCTTTTGCGAAGCCATCGAATGATGAGAGAATGTAATTTGGAGACTTCAATGTGGTGGTGGTGTGGTGGAAGAAGAAAAAGGGTTGCCAAACTTTGACACTATATCGGTTTGAGTCCTCAAGAAACCCGAAGGCTGAAAGCAAGTGATGTGAGGCGGCTAGAGTGAATTGTATCCTTAGCAGGATTAGACACTGTTTTGACTAACCTTCGGCACCTATCGCACTTTCAGTTGTGGCTTGCGGGTATAGTTTAGAAACAGTTGTAATGCGGCATATAAATCAGATATTTATCCATACATACAGTATGTCGAGAACAGTTAAGATGCGGACAGGCCAGAAAGCATCGCCACATCGTCGCATACTGTTAAATACAGACCATTGCTGTTTACCAATATTACGTACTCCATTTCATATACATACCAATAAGAATCTCAGGAAGTTTTATCCAAAATTTCATCTATACGGCGCAGCAAATACATTCAACTTAACCTTACATACATATCAGACCAATGAAGCCGATGCGTTGACTGGTTGGGAGTACAGGCTGTCTAGGACTGGCAATAACCTTTGTTTCCATGGCTCAAGTGAATCCGAGAAGGATACAGCGATATATATCTGTCCAGCTATGGCGTCCGGGACAATACGGATGTTCAGTGCCGTTAATAGTATGTAATTTCGTACTGCAGCAATCACAAACGCATCATTGCTATGATGCAGGAGTTTTGCGGGGTTATAGAATATGCAGATTATCTAACAAGACTATGGATGAATTACCAAAGTAGAGCTCATAACCTATGCGGATCATTTTTGCAGACACTCTGGTGATCGGGCTAGGTCAGTCTGATACTTACAACTTTACTGTGCATTTCTCTGTTTATTAGCATCAAAACATCTCCAAATTGCAATTATCTCCACTACCTCCGTTTTGTCTGAGCTTACCCATATCCTTTATTCAGAGCCAAAATTTTGAACTTACCACAGCGAGTCCTACATCATGCCTTTCCAAAAGCGTGCAGAGGAGGCTATACACATAGCAGGCAACTTCGAGATTGATGACTTCTACCCAGCGCCATTTCCAGATGATGTTCCCACAGTAGAGCTGGAAAAGATCTCACTCTGCAAACTTCTTAGCGTAGATGAAGCTGAAACTGAGCGTGTCATGGATATTTGTACGACCACTGGATTTTTCTACCTTGACATGCTTTACCATGCCGTAGGACGTGAAACCTGGCGGAGTGCCTGCAACCTATTTCGGCTCGGAAAAAAATCGTTTTTCTAGCACATCTGAGGAAGAGAAGCTTCGGTATAAGCTTCTCAATGGCATGAGAGTATTTGACAGAGGGTGAGTTGTCTACCCACTGCCACAGCTCTTCGAGCAGATACTAAATGGGGGCATTAGCTACGTGGTCCGTAATGCTGATCAATTTGGACAGCCAAATGAAAGAGAACTTTTCAATGTACGTTCTATGAAACAACCACAACCACATCATTGCTAACATGGTAATCAAGATTCCCCAGAGCGAACTCTTTGGCACAAATTTGGAAGGCAGTGGTCTTCCGAGTTGGCTTGCATAAGACGAAGGCACTTATAAGGAAACTTTCATGAACGGCAACACTATTGCGTGTGTCATTCTATCAGTCTTCGAAAAGAAACTACAATTGTCCGCCGGACCTTTCACAAATTTGCACCATCTAAATGACGATTCCGGCGATTTTCTCCGCTTCTTGAGATACCCCAGATCCGACAGTCCTGTAGACGGCGCCGATGGTTTCCCAGCTCACCAGGATGCTACGAGTGTGAGTCGTATTATTCACCTGGCTCGGTGGCCTTCAGATACCAGCCGAAAAAACCGAGATTCAGGGCCTCAAGGTCAAAAAAGAAGATTGGCGATGGGTAAAGCCCGAACCTGGTTATGGGGTTGTGAATCTTGGTCTCGCCATGGAGATATTCACTAACAAAATACTGAAATTGGGGATACATCGTGTTATCAAAGCGCCCGGGCTTCAACGATCCCATGACCGATTGAGTGTCCTGATTGCAATTCGTCCAAAGAATACCATCATGATGAAGCCTTTCGAGAGCCTTGTCATTCCGACTTGCGTTGAAGAGAAAATAGAGCATTCTATGAATAGCTTAGAATGGGGTTACAGTATTATAGTTGGCATTTCCAAAAGTCTTATGGCCAATGCCGCTGCAAGAGGCAGTACTAATATTTTAGCAAACGGCTGAGACACGGTATTCAAGAGAAGTACCGATAGATGTGATATCGTTTTAAAACGGAGGTCATGAGCAATGTACCTTGCTTGATTTCCTATTCATCGGAATCTGAGGTGCATGTAATTGTTGAGCACCCATACACCCATGTCTCAAAAGTCGCCAGTCTAAGATCTCATATATGTACCGTTCGGTCTAGTTCGCCGCTAATGTTACTCATGTCCGCGTCTTCTTCTTCGCCCCTTCAAACGCTGTCCGCACACTACCGAAAGCATATCAAAACGCATCCAGGCACATTATCAAATTTAGCTTACACCCTTGCCCACCGGCAAGAACACCACCAACATAGAACGTATGCAGTTTGTGGGGAGGAAGACCAGTACGACATGAGCGTAGCACCTACATTAAACTTCCAGCCAAAAGTCTTCGTGTAACCATGCTCTTCAGTGGTCAAGGTGCACAGTGTGCGCCGATGGGCCGCGAGCTACTATATGTATGACCACGCCAAATTTCGACAGAAAATTAGAACACTAGATACCGTTTTGCAGAGCTTGCAGAGCTTGCAGCACCCAGCAGCGTGGTCAATCGAAGCAGAACTAGAAAAGCCACTCACGGAACAAGTCAAGTCAACGGCGCAGAGATCTCGCAACCTTTATGCACAAGCACTTCAGATTGCAAACGTCCACATGCTTACTGCAGCCCGTGTTCAACTGAATTCAGTAGCGGTTTATTCTGGTGGCGAAATAGTCGCTGTGTATGCTGTGGGAGCTATTGATATGGAAGAAGCAATCATAAAATCGCCTATTACCGTGGATTTTTGACTAAAGACCAAATGTTGAAAGACGCCATAACTACAATTAAACTTAACTGTAAAATAATTAGCAAAATTCTTAAAACCCAGCATCATCATTACTTATGAAAACATTTTCAATTCTACAACCATTTCTGGCGACGAAGAAGTTCTTTTGGATATCATCCAAGAAATGAAATCTCATCACGATGGCGTTTTAGCACGCCCCTTCCTGACTGGAAGTAAAGCTCTAGCAGTCTGTCTTATACAATACAGTACAGTGGAAAGAAAAAGAAAGAAAAAATAATAATATGAGGAACTCTTGAGAGAACATGCATGACGAGGATGTAGGTCTAGGCAGAGGCCTAGAGCAAGCAAGAGACCACTTGGTATGGCGTGACAATCGATCATGTATTGTATAGAGAAATGAGAGAATATAGGAAATAAATGTTAACAAGAGAGAGAGAGAGTACACTCACTAACTGTACTCGCGGTCATTAATAAAAATAAACACTTCATGCCAAAAGAAAATCCCCCACCACCTCCAAGTAAAGGAAACCAACACAGGTAGGTAGGTATAAAACTTTCAACAAAAAACAAAACAAAATTAAAAAAAACTCGCATGCAACAAAAAAGTGATTTCATATTTCATACATTAGACATTTCGACTTGAGATATTCCAAAATCGATCATCGTCATTATATCGACCCGACTGCAACTGCAAAGGTTCCGTTTTATCCCTAGCTACATTATCTTTCCAAGAAATTTTACCATTCCCATCCCATTCCCCCCATTCCATACCATCCCATCCATTCATTCATCCATGCCACCAATCCATCCATTCCATTCCATTTTGCAACTGCAATATTTCTTGTGCTATCTCAATCAGTGGAATAGCAACAATCATCAACCAACTATGAATGGCTTCACCACAATCCCACAGAACGGCGCATCGCATGTTGATATGAATCCATCTCCAGATGCTTACGCTCCAAGAGCTGCATACCAACGCAACGAACAACTTCCACCACTTCGTGGATTGGCCCAACCGGAGTCCATGAGCGGAGTTCAATATCAAACAGAGGTTG
>JWJA01005879.1:0-10401 GCA_000812885.1 Lanzia echinophila
AGATCTTGCTCTTGGCTCTCCATATTTAGGTAATATGGGACAGTGTGAAGTGATGTCTAATAGCAGCCTTGTAAATACCGATGGTCCTCCGTCTTTTTACAGTCTTCGATGCAAAAACAACTACGCGGACAATTATACGAGTATACATGATGATTTCGCGAACAATGCAGGTTTCGAATATAACTTTGAATTTGAGAGTTACTCTTTCTTTGACCCTGTGATCAATGCTTCGTATTGGGATATGTTCCAGATGGACCCCAGAGCAGGTTGGCGTCGTGAAATCTGGGGTAAATTGGGGTTTTACGGTTCGAACTCGAGTAATTACCAGTGCATCGCTGAACCCAACGTGTATCAGGTTCGTATTTCCGCAGCTCGCATTTCCCTCCTCCGGAAAAGGAAATCTCCGCCGCATAATTCAAGCTATCGCATTGAATTTTCACCATACTAACTTTTCACCCAGTGGGGATTTTCCTTCGAATGGTTGTTTGTTGCGACTCTTGTTAACAGCGCATGGCTTGCCGGATTATGGGGTCTCTGGCTTGACTGTGAGCTGAACAGTAACCTTTGTAAGAAGGAGCGACGTCTTGGTATTTGGAGAGCACTTTTGGATATATCCGAAGCCATCAAAGAAGAACTTGGACCGAACTTGTGCACATACTCGGAAGACGAAATCATAGAAGCGTTGAGTTCGAGGCCGCCTGTAAGATATTACGAGATAACTGGCAAGAAGAATCGGCCTGGCCATATTGGTTTATCTCCAGGCCCGTCGAGGAATGTGCGATTGGAATCAAAATGGGAATATGGAAGGAAAGAGATGTGAAGTCGAATCTGACTATGTCTTGAATTGGTGAATATGGATATGTAATGAGCTTGTATTTACATTTCATTTTTTGGTAGTAGAAAGAGAGGCTATTGGCTGGAGTTTTGGTATTGGCGCTTTAGATTAAAGGGGGAGCTGTATTTAGTATCCTATAATGATGTGTGAAATACTCCTTTAACTTAGCTGATCAATCTAACTGCGGTTGTGTTGATGAAGAGTTTAAGATGTAGGGTTTGTTGGCTGTTTTTTAATGTGTTCTTAGATTATGGATTGATATATTTCTTGTCTTCATAAAATTTGGTCTATTGCATTTCTCAATATACAACGCTGTTTCAGACAATGGCGGCAACATGTTGGTGATGGGGTAGTTCATGAACCAGCAATCTCACAAAATACTTCACAATGTTCAAATCACTCAACAGTTGTATCAATTACAGTTTTAATTATTGAATGAAACTTGGACATTGATTATTGACACAATTGTTGAGTGAGATTTGAACATTCATTTCCATCAACATAAAAGGCCCTCGTTTGGATAAAGTTGAGTTGAACTCGATACAATCACTACAATCGTCGTCTTTTCTTGGTCTTATGGAGTTCTCTCGATTTCTGTCTGCCCTTGCCCTCTAAGGTGCACAATCCATTGCTTATCAAGATGCCCGTCCTTTGGAATAGTAAGTAGCGATGGTGAGTTCTTGCCCAAAATGAACATCGATAAAATGGCAAGGTTTAGTTACACCATCTCAACTTGTAAATTTCAAACACCATCGCATTCTGGCATCATTTATTACGAAACAATATATATAATATTAAATATTGCTAATCACTGGCATCCAAACAATATGTATACCCGAAATACTTACGTACCGCCGTTGGACGACGAAGATGAACCTACACAGCCAAAACCTTCAGGCTTCGAACAAGATCCGCCTGGACTAACGCACCCGGAGGTTTCTCCAGTACCCCCTGGTTTTAGAGATCGAAAGGGCAAAGGCGTTGTTAGGGAGAGACCTCGAGTTCAGACTCATATCGATGAGACCATTAAGAATGATTCTAGGCCACGTTTTAAATCGATAGAGGAAATCAAGGCGGAGCTAGATTCTTCAAACATGATGGATCTCAAACGCAAACACACTGCTAGGGAGACACTCCAGGTTAATTCTCCTACCAATGCGGCCATGAGCATCGATCATCTTAGGAAACGTCCGGAGACGCAAGATTACATAGAGGTGGAGCTAGCCATGTTTCACAGCAGAGTAAAATCACAGCTTACGAAGCCATGTGCCCCCGCTTCCCCTCTCAAAAGCAAAGACGCTTCTAGGGAGACATTCCACATCCATCATCCTACGAAACGTTTGAAGACGAAAGACTACATAGAGGCGGAGCTAGCGATGTTTCACAGCAGAGTAGAATCACAGCTAGCGAAGCCGTCTGCTCCCGCCTCGTCAACCATGACTGACAAGCCCCCACGGCTGATTTTACGGCTAGCGAAGCCATCTGCCCCCGCCTCCTCGTCAACCATGACTGACACGCCCCCACGGAAACTCATAAATCCCAAGATTCCACCATTACCACTAGTATCAATAACGCGCCCTGAATGGGCGCAGGATGCATTCCCTCCAATCAAATCCGAACCGAGACTGATACACGCCGGAGTGCGTCAGGCTCAAATTTTTTTTCGAATTATAGAACAAAAATATGAATTGGCAGGAGAGTATGACTCAAGGGTGCCCCTAGATTTTCCACTGTTCTACGATGTAGCCGACGAAGATCCCCTTCCTCTAGAGGAGACTATCCTAAGACCACCTGTTGGCACAGACCAGTGCCCAAGTTTTCTCACTGTGGCAGGCAGATTACGGGATATACAAGTCATGGAAGAAGATAGAGGTCGCTTGCGATGTATGTTATTGTCCTAACATAATCTCGGCCAGCCAAACTAACCTTAAGACAACAGCGCCAACACCTTTTGAAGAAAAACCTCCGACGCCGATTCCAAGTCCATTGTTTGCAATTCCGAAATACACTAAGGATGGGTATACAATTCCAGGCAGTATACCTAAGGCTAGAATGTTGAGGGATATAATGCAGAGAGCACGAAATCGAAAGAAGACGAATTCAGTGAAGGGAGCAGTTTCAATGTCGCGGTCGAGTTCTGCACCTCCAACAGCCGAACCCAGTGAATACGATGATGATGCATACCCCATTATGGATGATTTGGAAGAAGGGGAAATTTCAGAAGATGAAGAAGATCCAATGGACGTCGAATATCGAGCTACTGCACGGTCACTATCTACTCTTAACAGTCCTTTTGATCCCTCCCGAGCTTCTTCACGTCCGCCATCACTTTCAGGAACTCGTGAACGTGCTGGCGGTGGCACCAGTTCTCGCCCAACTTCATTACGACATGTTTCAAACTTCATTGATGGTGACAATTCCGACGAAAATTTATTTTCTAGCGACCATGAAATGTCCAGCGATGGGAATTCTAGCTCAGGAAGTCGTCAACATGCTGGCGGTGACACCAATGCTCGCCCAACCTTATTACGAGACGTTTCGGACATCAAAAATCTCGGCGATGACGATTTTGATGATTTACCATCTTCTAGCCACCACGAAATGGCCAGGAATGAGTACCCTATGGATATCCTCGATCAAATAGAACCTGTGGCGAATGAAGGTTGCCATAAGACCGAGAGGAACACGGGCAGTCTTGCTCTTCAAAGGCAGAATCAAAACCAGCAGCATGGCCATAATGCTGCCAGTAATCATAACAACGCCGGCCAATCAGAAAATGAAATGCCCGATCACAATGCACCTGTAAGCTACATCATGGCTATCATAAATTGCTTGCTGACACGCTAAGTCTCAAGAGATGACTGAAGACGCCATGCTTGGCACAGTACGGTTTCTGCTTGGCTCTGATGAAATCCAATAGGGCCGTTGGAAAGGGTACTTGAACCTGGGAACCGAGCGATTGGACACGGGATACGGGCCGGGACGAGCGATCAAGCCGTCCGAGAATATGGATAATTAATAGCATGGATGTTTCATTGGATTTGAGTTTCGGTTCCAAGGGATTGGAAATTTTCCGTAACCGTGGAGTTGGGAACACAGCAGAGAGTGGGATTGATACTATATTGATGTTATACATGCCTGTAACTACTAGCTACCACGTTTTCAGCGTCCGGTTCCATGCATAGAAGCATTTACTGATCTTTAATGATCGTTTTTAGCCAATTAGGTCAAATACAGCGTTCTAAAAAAGCTCATAACCCCCCCATCTTTGAAAATTGACCAGTGCACTAACTCATTCACTACTCTCAAAGTCTCAAATCAACTCAATAAATCAAATCTTCGAAACAAAAGCTTCTATATTTGACAATTTGATCGCCCCAATCTCACTTAATTATTATATTAACAATTATTTCAATTGTTGAATCCAAGTTGGAGAATTGGTTGTTCCAATCTTACTTGATAATTATATTAACAAGTATTTCAATTGTTGAATCAAAGTTGAACATTGAAGCTTGGTTAATGAATTACTGAAGGATTACATTGAAGGATCAGAACGAACCAATTATTAGCAACCTCCCATTTTTGCCTGCGAATTTGCACTGGTAATTTTTTTCACTCCCTTGCAGTTTATACTTTCTGGATAAAGAAAAATCTGCTGAAAGGTGGGAATGTGGCGCCATTCAGAGCACAGAGGAAAGAAACGGGATTGTATAAAGTTGGCATGTTTCCTCCCAAAGGATTTGACATTTGGGCCGTTGAAAAACTCACCCGTCAATTCCTTGAATCATTGGCTTCGGCTTCCTGCCGTTTTCTCTCAAGGCGGTTGCATTAGCACTAAACTTATGAAAACAGGAAGGTCGACACGCATCCTAACTAAATTTCTGTGCCGTTTGCCAAGCTCATAAGGCTTTCCCAGGAATACGTACAGTATGGCGATAAATCTTTCATGCAAGGGCATATAATGCGGTACTCATGATTTGGTTCGGACGGGTGCATCAGTGGCATACGAAATTTAAGAGTTTGATCGGCAAATGATGAAGGGAGCATGCATGGCTTGATCCTTTAAACGTCTAGGGACATGCACACTGCCACTGTCACCGTCATGAAGGATCTTAAGTGAGACCCTTCCCTAGCAAGTTGGTACCCACGTTCAGCGATAATTTTCGGCGGAGCTGGAGCCTGGAGGTCTATCAAATGGATAGGTTATCAGAATTGGGAAAAGAACGAGTTCATATCGCGCCAAAGAACATTTATCAGGGTATGTGGGCTTATGATTGAACCGTTTACGATATTATTTTGTGGGTTGATATCGGTATATCGTCGGCGTCAAGGTCAAGAAATTTATTCTGCGAGGCATACGCGCTTCGCTATTAATATATTTCCCGTGGTATAGCTTGGTTATATTCTTTCTTGTTTAGAATATTCGACCAAATGTACCATTTCAGGATTCGCACGTGGCAAAGTGATGGGGAATTTTTCAATTGCGAATGCGAAATTATTAGTGGTTCGCGCCTGCAAGGTTCAGGGTATGGGTCTGAAGAGGTTTCATGGCAACGCCTGCAAGCGCGGGGGCATTTTGTATTGGAAGGGAAATGAAGGATTCAAGCTTACGTGCCGAAATAATTTCAAAGATGTGTAAAACGTTAGCACAGGTCGCCTGAGCATCACTATCACAAAAGAACGGTGAGCAACGACAGAAGCTGATCCTTACGCGCATTGATCGGTATCGAGCAACAAATTTCATGGATGGAAATGGATTGAAATCATATCTGTTCATGTGACCGGACATCTCTCAAATCAGTCGACATGTGTGGAGAAGGGTTACACCAGATAAAGTGGAATTAGCGGACATGTTTCCCGTTGCGGGTGATTTTGTACCGAGTGAGGGGGTGAAGTTTTGCCTAATGATTGCGAAATCAGCTACGAAGCACTACAGAGTGCAGACTGGCTGCAGCTGGCTGCAGGTCTAGCACTGAAGGTCCCAAGCTCATGGAGTTTATTGATGTGAAAGATCGTCGTTGTCGTATCCGGAATTCCACGGGAAAGTGTCACAATGTTTGTGGACCCCAATGTTTAATTTCCTTTGCTCTATTTTTTCAGTAGATAATTGTATTAATCGTCCGCAAATAAGTCATATAACTCATGTAATAGCACACTTTTTATATGCCTGACTCGGAATAGCCGATTATCTAAGTGTTTGGTGATTAACTCGATGTCGCAAATCACTTGATAGGCACTATTTTGCTAAAAATCATTGTAAATTAGGAGATCTGATTGGTGTGGGGGACCGAAGCGCCAAGATAATTTTAGCACCGACAAAGTGACAGATGGTCGGACATCAGCGATAAGAACGGCTTAGCTTTTTTGTTTATTTCCGAGTGTTTCTTGCACAAAATGCTGGAAATTATTCTAAAGAAAAGCTGGGTTGCAGCGCCTGCTAGATTTATCTAACAGCAAGGATGATGAGGAGGGGTAACCTGGCGAATGTTGATTTGGGAGGATAATAGCAACTTGTGGGGACGACATTATTATGCTTGATAGACCAATTGAGATCTTCGCAACATGCAGATGAAATTTTCAGCGGCCGTTAATTGGTGACCTTGGATGCAGAAACATGCACACTGTTATCGAGCAATGAAAGAAAGATACCATGATTGACATACTAGGCCATGATCCATAATACCCGTAATAGAAGGCGATTCCTGAATCAAGGAGGATTGTTCCCCCAGGAACTTGATGTTGTTTGTTGGGTTTTGCAGCATTCACTATCGATGAATATGGCTAATCTATTTCATCTCTGTGGCTGGAGTTCTAAATATGATTTAATGGTACAGTTCTATATTAAACAGTTACCTATCACACTTTGCTTGATAGAGCAATAGTAATATGTCATTGCTGGTATGTAGCAATTGAGTGCTCAATGCCATCCATGATGTGGAGAGGGGCCATGGCTTGTACGTACGTGCACCTCCCTGCCCGATAACCGGTGGTGCTTGGATGGGTCCTATAACTCGAAATTGTCCACGGTTAGATAGGACGATTGGAAATTATCCCGTTCATTGATATAATTTAGTCCAAGACCCCTCTTTTCCCCAAACTTTCATATTTATAACGATCGTGGTTCGAAGTCAAATGTTGGCTCAATCGTCAAAGCTTGTTCATTATCAATCCATCATGTCTTCTTACGCAACCTCATCTCGCACTGCATCAATCTCCTCGGCCAGCTCGAAAGCCTCAACTACTATTGGAAAAAAAAAGTTCTGTTGCAGTTTTGATGGCTGCGGAAAGTCATTTTCAAGATCAGAACATCTACATCGCCATGCCCTAAATCATAAAGACGGAAACCATACTTGCCCAAGATGTCGCGCGCATTTCCGTCGTCGTGATCTCCTTGGTAAGCTTTGTCACTAAGATGAACATCTACAATGACTAACATCAACATTTAGACAGGCATGAGAACCGTCACAGAGACAAGGACGTTGAGGCTGGTGGCGTAGGATTGGGGATTCTGGCAACGAGAAAAAGACTTTGGAGAGACGCCGATGGGAATATTGTTAATACTCGCCGCCCATCATTCCCGCAAGAAGGACCAAAACGAAGGCAAGGAGTCCGTGGAGAGCGAAAAACGAAAGTGAATACCGAAGCACAAAATCCCTCCGAGCTGAACCCACTACCATCCCCACCAATGACCACACCCACCATCCGGTCCCGCTCGCCATCCACAATAGCCGTCGACGATGGAAGTCGATACAATGAGCTGGAAGTACATCCCAAGTTCGAAACACATCAACCTGGGTGGACGGGAATGAGTAATCCAACAATGCCATCGCCGCCAATTTCCGAATCGAGCATGCATTCTGCAGGACACTCACCAGCGCCCGAGCTGAGTGATCTAGACGGAATGTACGAGCATGATACCTGGCCCAACATACCGAGTCACCTACCTCAAGTTCCTACCACACACAGATCCATACCAGAGCCTGCTGAATACAATATGGGCCATTCGCATTGGGGTAGTCAACCGTTTCAAACATTTATGGGGGCAATGCCCGAAGCCCAATACGACGATATATTCAAACCGGAAACGGGAGCATATGACTGGCAGCATTGGAATTCACAGACGTTAATCTCACGGGTGCGGGAAGAGAAGTTTGAGGGACAGGAAGATCCCAAGAGAGAATGGGGTTATCCATACCCTCCGCAGGGTGGTAGTTTACATAGGAATTATGATGTTGGTAGATGCTAGCTGTATACGATGCAATAATAAAAATAACTAGATCGTCAAGATTCTCTTCTTATTCTTGTTGTTATACTGACCTGTACAATGCAACAATTCGTATGTTTTCATATTTCAAACCCAGCGAGTTTGATGCTAGCATAGGTTATTTGATTGCGCTTTAATTAACTCCCCAAAGTTGATTTGCAGCTCACATAACGCGAGATGGTTCCCAGCAGAGCTAGATGACGCATGAAGCAATGTAACGATACTTAGCTTTGGGGCATCACTTTGGTCAGACTTTACGAACTCAGATCGATCCAACATTCATCGGCCATGTCGGCTTAAACGCCGAACTCGCCGTTCAAACCTAAGATATCGAAGGAATATCCCCGTACTTTCTCCGTATTTTATGTTAGTGTACTCCGAGACTTTTTGACAATGCTCGGTACAGGGTGGATCGTGATCCATTAATACCCGTCTGGCAGATAAGAAGGCAATTATTGGTGCTGGGACCGATGGCGTGACCACTTTTAGACAGACTTAGTTTTATAGTACTACAAGGCTTGGAATTCTTGTGCCTGTAAGTAATATATCCTCGTACAGACAAGATGTTACACACATATTTCCTAGCCGCCGGACTCCATAGTTCGGATTGTCAAAGTCCCCACTTCACGCTCTCCTTAGTTTGATCTATGTGACCCAAACATGTGGGACCCAGCATCTTTGCCATGTTCATGGAATCCTAGTCCTTGGCACGAACGGAGGCTGGGGAAAGGTTTGATGAGATGATAACGAATTTCCAGCAAGACCCCGGCACGCTTCAAGTTTCTTCAAGCGTTGAAAGCCGAATTATTGGAGTTCGTTTAGTTCTTAGCTTCTGCGCATATCACCTCTGTTTCAGGAAGCAGACAGCCGATACTATTAAATCCTCGGAACGAGCATATATTAACCAAGATTGTCTAAAAGTGAATCACGGCCCCCAAAAAAGATCCCCATCACGCTCCATTACCCTCGAAGAGGAAGGACATATGTGAAGTTCTAGAAGACGCCTTCAGAAGCTTGCCACGTGCTTATGCCTGTAATACACAAGTTCCGCTTCCGTCGGTAAAATCAATCCAACCAGACATTTCCGTAATGGTCTCGGGAATAATTTCCCATTTGCGAACTCCGTACAGCAGTAGCGAGGTTGAAAAATGAATATTTGGTACAAATAAAAAAAATACAACTTCCAGGGTATGGATATTTTTTCCTGTGCTAGCAGGCTTCAAAAGAGTGAAGAGTGTGGATGAGTCTCGCAAATGCATAATGATTGTGCTTGTGACCGGTCTTGAGATATGAAATCCACTATGAATGTATTTCGTCATACTAATACTACGATCGTCTTTCTTTCGAGAGCTCGCATCTCTGTGAGACGAAGACCAATTACTGTAGTATGGTATTCCATTCAATGGAATCCATTGATATGGTCCTGTGCATCGGGGGAATGGTGGAGCAAACTTCTTATAATAAAGCACAATGTTCACCGCCTATTCCGTGCGACGCTCATAACCTTATCTTTTGCCGTGCATACAAGCCGGAGGGCTGAAGCGGGGTGAAATTGTTTCAATGTACTCACCAAATGATTTTGCTTCAGTATCTGTTCCAAAAGGTTCCTCAAAAAAAAATATACAAGATAACTATTCGAGCTACGACAAAATTGTCTAGGGGGAAGAGACAGAATGACATCCTCCTGCAGTGCGCACTCGCAGCCTGACAACGGCAGATGAATTCGAAGAAGACGATTCACCATCTCGATCGGCTTCCACAAAGCTTGTGTTATGAGCCCATCCTCGCATCAAACAGTAATGATAGGGCTGGGCTGTGGTGATGATGGAGGTGAGCAACAATAAACGCGAAAAGATCTGTCTATTTTGTCTTACCTACCACTTTTGATCGCGTGGGGTAAACACCACCTCCATTTGCATTTCAACCCTTTCATTGTCCCGTTCGCCAAATGGATCCTTCATCAAAAGAAACTCGCTGCCTCGTCAGCTATAAAATACGGATGTGACGTGTGATTCAGTCGTGAATTCCAGGAATTTGGTGCAAATTGATGTTGCATATATTGAAAATACGGTACAAGACGGCATAGAGAAAAGAAAAGGAAGGTAGGTAGGTTCTTTGGTGCTAAACTGAGAGTGGAAGCCAGACGGTTAAGTACAGGTTGAGGAAGAACATCAAGCTCTCGGCCATTTGCTGTCTGGCATGACTGAGGCTGCTGACAACGGTCATCTGTGCCATTCTCTTCGGAAATGAATACACCGATATCTCCGTGTGGCCAACTCCATAGACTTGCTTTCAAAACCAT
>JWJA01005880.1:0-11607 GCA_000812885.1 Lanzia echinophila
AAGATTGGGTCGTCCCCATCCTTTTTCACCATGATTCTCGCCCACCCAACATTCGTCCATTCCGCGCCTTCATAATGCCGCAACCATGTCGATAGCCAGAGGACAAGATGTCTTTTATAGATATGGTGTGCCTGCTTTGATGGGGGTATAGTTTATTAGGCTGCTTGTATCTTGTCATACTCGCTAACTCGGTTCTCAAAGCTTACATACCAGAGTTTACTTGGTGGCATGGGAGCAGCTAGAGTGACAGAGGTTCTGGCTAGGACAGGTGGCTTTTCTACGAAGGTTAGACCTTTTTAATTCGTTATCTCGTCTCCCTTACTGCGAAAGCATTGCCTTCTCAGCCACGAGAGCGCTGCTTCATAATCTCAGTTCTGCTCGAGAAGTCCTGGCAAGCACATTTCCACTCACACTTCTAACAATTTGACAGGTTGCCCGCCGCAGAATGTATGAAACAACACAACTCATCCTCCAAGTAACCCAATCTCTTGCCTCCATCCGCCCTGGTGGCGCTGGGCACATGTCCTCCATAAAAGTGCGTTTCCTCCACGCCGCCGTCCGTCGCCGTATCCTCGCCCTCGCAAAGTCCAACCCCACCTACTATTCCGTTCCCCAACACGGCATTCCTATCAACGACCTCGACTGTATCGGCACCATCGGCACCTTTTCCGCAACTCTAATCTGGATTGCCTTTCCCCGGCAAGGCATCTACCTCCGCGAGCAAGAAATCCGCGACTACATCGCACTCTGGCGTCTCGTGGCGCACTATCTCGGCACTCCCACCCAATACTTTTCTTCGCCCCAGAAAGCAAAAAGTATCATGGAGTCTCTTCTCTATTCCGAGATTCGCCCAACAGAAATGAGTAAAGTCCTAGCTAACAATATAATCCTCTCGTTACAAGGCCAAGAACCCGCTTACTCGTCGCGCGACTTCCTCGAAGCGAATGCACGTTGGCTAAATGGGGATGAGCTTGCAGACGCTTTGGGCTTGGGACGACCGGGCCTTTATTACAAGGCTTTGGTGGCAGGGCAGTGTATTCTCTTCATGGCATTCTGTTATACGTACCGCATGATCCCCTCTCTAGATCAAAAGAAGATCGAAGTACGTTGAGCCATCCCGTTCCATGCCATCACAATTCTCTAATATCAACTTCATAAACAGACACTGAAAAAGGTTTTCTTCCGAATAATCATCGACCCCCACCCATCAATACGTGGGCTCGGCGCGGAAACCGATTTCGCGCTGCAATACATCCCCGAACTAGACACCATGACGGAACTAGGTGTTTATGAGGCACCGACTGTGGAACGGGCGGCTGCCACGGAGAGGAGGAATTTGAGGGCCTTGATTGTAGCGGGCGTGATGGGCGTGGTTGGGGTGTGGTTGGGGACAAAGACGGTGGTGAAGGTGTTGGGGATGGGGAAATCGCTGGTGGGATGGGGACTGTGAATGGTTTTGGAGAAGGGGAGGCTCAATCAAATACTCCCGACCTGGCTAATCAGAAATATATAAACTAAACGGAGTTAGGGGTGAACTGATATTGGAATTGAATTTTGGATTGGCATGTCAGGAAGCGTTGTACATAAAATGGGAGGGATGGAGGCAGGGGGCAATAACAATTATATACTACTTAACGAAAGCAATGCACTACCGCCCGAGTGAATGTCAGAAATAACCCCAATCCCAAGCTGGTATGAGAGTCAAAGGACAGAATAGAGCCCTCCTTAAAGACTCATCAAGGCAATGAATGTTATCAATCAAGTGAATGTGATATGTGCAACAAAAGATCTTCAGCAGAAATAACTTTTCTAATCCTAGGGATCACAGAATTCCCTTGGATTCAAATCTATGACTGCACTCTTTTATACAGGACATGTGCTATTCAACGTATGTTCAGCATACTCCACGTCTTCCTTAGCTTCCTATTACTAAAACATACCATTCAACCAACACCGTATAGCCCACAGTTCATCCTCCGACCTTCCCATCCCATACACAATCAGAATCCAGATCCGAACCAAATACACAATATATATATATCCAAAACGCCGATAAGCTATGCCAAAGTCCAGATCCCAGTGAAGATCTACAACCGAAACGCCATTCCCTATTATCGAGCCTTTCTCCCAGCCTAAACCCACTTCAGCTCAAGCATACCTTTCCGACGGGGTCCATGCCGGCGGCTGTTGTGGAATCGGTGGTTGCTGCCGCCACCTACCATTGACCCAGCTCCCTTGTCCCTGTGGTCGTCCTCTCATATCAGCCATCTGAGGAGCCCCCGGTTGCGCTGCCCATGTTCCTCCAGGAGCTGGCCATCCATTTGGCGCTTGAGCCATCGGCCTGTTCGCGTTACGTTTCCCCTTTCTCACTCTCGCGCACACGCAACTCGCCAACGCAAGAATAAACAGTCCGCCCACCACAGAAGCAATAGCAATAACAAGCGTTTTATTATCATGGATCCAAGATGTGATTTCCTTGCCTACGGACGATCCCGTGCAGTCGCCGTTCTCGCATTTTCCGCCACCTTGACAGGATGTGCCGTCGAGGAAATTTTGTTGCATAGAATAACATACGTTTGTGCCAAATTCAGGGGATGCGCATGATATTTGACAGCCCGAGGAAGAACAGGCGTATGTATCGTTGCCTTGAGTATAAGAACCCATGATCGTTTTACATTGAAGGTCGCGCGATGTGCATTGACCCGATGCGCAGGCTAATGAAGAGGAATTTCCACAACTCGTTCCTGTATACCATTAGCATTTTGTAAATTGAGAAGTGTCATATATAATCTCACCATCAGGGGAAGTCGCGTCTGCCGGGCAAGTAGCTGTAGTTCCACTGCATACCTCTTTAGGATCACAGACGCCAGTACTGGCACGACATACAACGCCACTTGCTGCGAATTGGCAACTGTTTGTGCAACAATCTTCGTTGCTGGGGTCACAAACCGAGTTTGTGGTAAATTTGCAAGTGGTTGCATCACAACAGCTGTTACTTCCACAACCACTTTCTCCGCCACAATCACAATCTTCGCCAGTTTCAACAATACCATTTCCACATTGACTTCCAGTGATTATAGTAACATCTTTGTTCGCAGATAAGCATGTGGTTTTGACGCTGTTTCTTCCAATAGCTGAACAGACATTACCAATGGTACAGGCTGAGAATTTTGTGATGCCTGATCCGGTACTTGGGTTCATAATATATGCACCGCCAGCATCACAAGTATCAACACTCAGTGGGCAGCATTGTTGGGATGCAACAGTCGTCCCGTCGGCACAGGTGGTTGATGTGCAGTCATGGACAGCTCCGAATGTATGGCCAGTCTCATGAGCAAGAACTTGCCACTCGGTGCTCGTTCTGACAACAACATTTGCGCCGCTGACAGTCTCATTCCCAGAAGATGATGAAGCAGTTGATGATGTTGCGACACAAGCCTGACCAAGCCAAGCTAAACCGACAGCCTGAGGAAATTGTTAGCAAGAATTTCCTTAATTATCTGCACTGGCAAGAAATGCCTTTTATCAAAAGCAGTGCTTGTTGCATGATTCCGACACCGAGTAACAAGAGAAAGAACTCACACTTCCAGTACCACAAGTACTCAACAAAGTCCAATAAGCATTAGTATCCGCACGTTCGCCCCTCCAAGCCGAAAAAAGATTCAATCGGTCCGTAATCGTAATACTATCACTACACCCGACATTCCATGGCGCAGAAGAAGCCGCCGTACTTGGACACTGAGCATCGCTAACAGTGAGATTCTGTAAGCCTAACGTAATGTTGAAGCTATCTTCATACTGGACCGAAGCGGAATTGATAATAGAAATAATATTCTCGCGAACGGTTTCGGTGGAATTGAAAGCGGCGGTATAGGTGCAATCCGTTGCAATGCCTACAAGGGCAACTTTCCGAGTGCTAAAACATCCAGATGTGCTGCCAATCGTCGTGGTAAGGTTAACTCCTGCAGAGTTTCCTCCGCTTTGCGTATCAATTTGTCTCCCAAATATTGCTCGAGTTGAAATTGATCCCCAAAGTTCCTCATCCCGTTGTTTTATTGCCGTAAAGCTATCGGCCGGGTTGTTGTCGGAATTGAATTTCAATCCATCCGCCGAACAAGAAGGATCCTCTCTTTCCCTTCTTCTCAAGTCTGGATGCATAAACCCTTCAAAGTCCTCAGTATATCCGCTCCCAATATCTGTGTCTCTCCACACAACCAAATACTCCTTCCCCATATCGGGTAATTCAGGGTCCAACTGATGTCTCGTAGATAAGAAATTCGACCTCGTCTGCACATGGTGATGGTCTCCGTCAATTCTGAATGCGCCCTCAAAGATTGGGTCGTCCCCATCCTTTTTCACCATGATTCTCGCCCACCCAACATTCGTCCATTCCGCGCCTTCATAATGCCGCAACCATGTCGATCCCTTAAACACTCTATAAGCTCTCCTATCCAGTAACTCCTGGCTTCTAAATTTCCCATCCGCCCCTAAATGTTGTATGGTTGCTCCGTCCGCAATAACATCGTGGTTGGGGCTGAGTGTCAGCTTGACCTCTTGTTTTCCCCCGTGCAATCCAAATACAACATCGAAACTGGACAACGCATGTACCCGATGCGATGGTGTCCTGATATCTGGAGCATCGACATATGAAATATAAGTTAAGGGATTTCGTTCCGTAGAATGTGCTTTAAGGTTAATCAATTAGCTTTTGATCCATCTCTATTTAATTACCCGCAGATCTCCAATTTAACAAGGCTGTTTGTTGGTTTGATTCGATCGAAGCGATTTGACACTTATAGAGTTGGAGAACGTACCATTTATTAATTCTGCAAATATAGCAGTTAATGCAATTATACTCTTCAGTATGTACATAATCTGAGCTTGTAAACAAGTAGTGCTGTGTTGTCCTTTACAATCTTTTGTCGCAATCCTTCACAACAAGGGAACAGTCAAAACGAGTGCCTATACCCCTCCTATGGTGATCGATCGGAATTAATTGTATAGCCAGCCTAGCTGATCTCATTCGTTCTCAAATATTGTAATAATTGCTATACTGTTCTCCTCCTACTACCAGTACAGCAAGTCCAAAACCAAAAAAAAAAAAGAGTGACTTTGGATATTATAAGTGAATTAATGTAAATAATTGAAAAGAGTGGTTGGTTGAGATGTTATTTCGTAAGATCGGACTAAAGAAGTACTGTAAAAGTAAAGAAGTTGGGCCTAAAACCTTGTTAGAAAATCTTAGCACTACCTACTATGTAAGTAGGGTAGGTACAATAATGGATGGATGATGGTTTTTATGAATCCGAACCTTCAAATCCTTCTATTAAGATGAGTTTCAATCCTCAATCCTCAAACTTCCTATATCAAAAAGATCCTTCTTTCCCCTCTCTTGTTTTATCTCCAGATATATATAAAAAGTACCAAGACGTCTCAAAATCCAACTGTTGTGTTTTAATAAATTGCAATCCAACTTTCCCCAATTGATTGTTAGTGAAATACTTCCGTGTTTAGTGTGTGTTTAGGTAGGGAGAGGAGAATATTCCAAACGGCGATACTAAAATAATGTGGTGGCTGAGGTTTGTTTATTTACTCTTACTGAAAAGTCCGCATCTATCCATCCATCCATTCATCCATCCATCCAAACAAAATGGCGGGACGGATACGAACTTTGTGTGAAGAACGCCTTTTGATTCGAACAGGAGAAACCTCTTTGACTTGGGCAACTAGACAAGCGTCTTGGCGATGATTTTGATGATTTCATTATTACAAAAAATGCCATTACAATTGTAAGCTTTAAATCTAGCTTCGAATAAACCTTTTCGCGCTTGAATGCGCTCCTACACCCATTATGCATATATATATCAATCACTCCCATTATTATTTCATACCCTGTGGTGAAGCAACCAAAGTTGGCCGCACAATGATTGATTTCGATTTCCTCATCTCCGTTCCTCCCCCTCAAGTATGCACTGCATAAAATGGTAGGTACCGTACATTTTTCTCCTGCGGATAGCTTCGCACTGCATAGTACTCATATATTGATAGTTCATCCATATAAAGGTACAAATATAACACCCCTGTGAAATAGCAACTGTGATTGTAATATCCGATGTTTCGAGGGCAGGCCATCATCTGGCGTCAAATCCAATGGCGTTTCACATCATCTCATCTTGCCCTCCCACTTTCTCTCCAAACCGCGTTTGCATTGGGTTCATTGACATCACCAACCGTTTGCTACTTATCCATACATATTTATATCTATATGAACATCAAACAATAACAATATTGAAAATAGCTTCGAGCAGTTCAATAATTGAAACCCCCCATCAATACCCAAGTCGCATCTCGATATTCTCCCCACACAAATCACAAACTCACGTATCCATCAAGCCACACTCCTCACTTTGTCACAATGCATATATACTTTTACCCCGCCAAGTCGCCTCACCCCTTTCTCACACATACCAAGCAACCAATATTTTCTTCAGAGCACACACGCACACATACCGAATTACTAATACATGTTCAAAGTATACGCAACCAAAAGCCGCCACCTCCCTCATCCCGCATTTTAAAATTCCTGCTTTCTCCATTTCATTCCATTCCCTCGCCTTCCATTCCACAAAGAAACTAAGGACACGGGTACAGAAATAAAAGAAATATTCTACAAAACTCTGAGGCTGTGCATACGGATAAACGGATAAGTGATCACAAGTCTCACAATCTTACTCTTTACAAATGTAGATGTGCGCGCTTGAAGCTCCACACCAAACAACCCGGGGCTCAGCTTCCACACCTTTCTGCCAATAAATTCGTAGGAGCCAAGTAGAGCCAAGCAAAACATATGGGTCATCACATCTCAATGTCACCTCGATTTCATCCAAATTTCTATAAAGGATTACCATATCAATGAAGGGCTATTTGAGAAAATATAGTACCAAAAAGGATATTGCAAGAAAATGAGCATAATCGTCTTGAATACAAGTTGTGAAACTCTTTCCATCCATAAGAATTCCCACCGAAGCACGGCAATTCCCAAATCAAATAAGAACATCCCGGCTCTCGCGACATTGCCAACTACCTACTCCGTATACAAGGAACTCCGGAAGTAACGCAAATAGCATCATCCCATCAAATACCACTCCTTCCATTCTAGTTTCCTCTACTTCTTTCGTGCTGAGTGGACTATACTAATGATCTTCTCGACTACACTTGGGTCGGAAAGCTAGATGCAATGTTAGTGCTCGTTCTTGAATCTTCCTTGGCATCACCTAGAGCAAGAAGAAGGTAAAACATACTGTAGAGATATCTCCCAGCTGGTCTTCCTCGCCAGCCAAAATCTTCCTCAAAATTCTTCTCATGATCTTTCCACTTCTGGTTTTCGGCAAATCTGGGACAACGAAAATTGCCTTGGGTGCAGCAAATGGACCAATACTCTTTCGAATTTGCAAAACGAGATCCTTTTTCAGTTGTTCGTTGGCCTCGTTTCCGTCCTTGATGGCAACAAAGGCATTCACCGCTTGGCCGGTGAGTTCGTCGCTGATACCGACTACAGCAGCTTCAGCAACAGCGTGGTGTTCAATCAACGCGGCTTCAATCTCGGCGGTCGATAAGCGATGCCCTGATACGTTGACAACATCATCGACGCGGCCACGAATCCAGTAATAACCCTCGTGGTCACGACCAGCTCCATCACCAGTGAACTGAATTTTGTTAACAATTTGATTGTATAGAAAGTGAAAGTTAAACTTACGTAGTATCCTTTGTAGACGTTCAAATATGTGTCCATATATCTCTTATGTGCGCCCCAAACGGTACGAGCCATGCTAGGCCACGGTTGCTTGAATGCCAATACACCCTCGACGTCATTTCCGTGGATTTCTTCCCCTGAAACGGGGTCGATAATCGCAGGCTCGATGCCGAAAAATGGAAGAGATGCACTACCAGGCTTGGTAGGAGTGACACCTGCAAGCGGAGTGATGACATTGGAACCTGTCTCGGTTTGCCAGTATGTCTGCATCTGAATTAGCATTCACATCTTACTTGTGGTTTAAGATGAACTTACGTCGACAACATGTGCCTCCTCCCTTCCTACAATCTCAAAGTACCACTTCCAAACCTCGGCGGCGATTGGCTCACCGACCGAACCGAGAACTCTCAAATGCTTCATTTGCGCCTTTACATGCTCGTCACCCGCACGCTTGAGTAGGCGCAGGGCTGTTGGTGCAACATAGAATTGAGTGACTTGGTGCTTGTCAATCACATCCCAATATCTAGAAAAGTCGGGGTATGCAGGAGTTCCCTCAAAAACAACAGTTGCAACACCAAGAAGTAAAGGTGCGTATACAACATACGTGTGACCAGTAATCCATCCAACATCACCACCACAGAAGAATTTATCTGAGTCATGGATATCGAATACGTACTTTCCAGTCATAGCAGCACCCAAAAGATACCCACCAGTTGAGTGCATAACACCCTTTGGCTTTCCGGTCGATCCGGAAGTGTATAGCAAAAATAGAGGATCCTCGGAGTTCATTGGTTCGGGAGCAATGTAAGATGGCCATTTTTCGACCTCCTCATGCCACCACCAATCACGGCCCTTGGTCATTGGCACGTCAGCTCCTGTGCGCCTGTATACTAAGCAATGCGTAACATCAGGACATTGCCTGAGGGCATCGTCAACAATCTTTTTTGTTCCGATCAATTTCCCACCACGTTTGCCTTCATCAGATGTAATGACAACTTTCGATTGAGCATCAATAACTCGGTCACGTAAGGAATCAGAGGAAAACCCGGCGAAAACAACTGAATGGACCGCGCCAATACGAGAGCAAGCCAAAAAAGCAATAACAGCTTCCGGAATCATAGGCAAATAAATCGCAACAGTATCGCCCTTTTGTACGCCCATTTGTTTAAGGACATAGGCCGTCTTGCAAACTTCACGCAGAAGCTCCCCATATGTAAGGGTGCGCCCGTCAGTGGTCTCATCAGCTTCGTAGATAATAGCTGGCTTGTCCGGGTTCTTGATAGCATGACGATCGACGCAGTTATATGAAGCATTGAGCTGACCCTCCAAAAACCATGCATTGTCGCCATGTTCAAATGATCCGTTGTGTACGGTTTGAAAATCCCGCTCCCATGTCAAGAGCTCACGGGCCATTCGTCCCCAAAACTTGTGGGGTTGCTTAATCGATTCATCGTAGAGTTGCTTATATTCATCGAGACCTTATTCTGTTAGCCTTGAATATTGAAACATAGAGGAATATATATATATCGTACCGCTTAAATGAGGTTTGCTGGGATGTTCTACGTGAATTGGTCAGTATCATAAGATTTCAGAACCGTCATGCAATTCCTTTCGGGGGTTGAGGTTTTGCTGCTTACTGGCAAACATCTTTAGCGGGGGATCTGTTGACAGCATAGTCAGTAAATGCTTGTAGAAAGCTCGGACAACCGGGAAGTCTGGACATACGGAACGTATCAACATCATGGGCTTCTGCTACTACTCTGGTAGGTGGTACTACGGATCCTTCAGACATATTTGCGGTTTTCTCAATTCAGTTGTTTTTGTTTTGGAAGAAAAGGAGTCAAGTGCAAGTGGGTATGTCGAGCTTATAAGCTTATATCGAGTGCGGGGTTTATTTCTTTGTGCTCCAAAATACCTAGTAGTAAGACAAGCCTCTGAAGAAGTATTACGTCGGACAACCACAAATACTCGGAAAGCCAATTCTAAAGGCGTGATATGAGTGAATAATATTCTAAATGATTGGGTATAATCGGCTCAATATGTAATCATTATATTTTCATAGAACTGAGGATGAGACAAGAATGAATGAGGGAAAAGAAGGAAAAAAACCTAAGAAGTTGAAGAGCTCAGACAGAGTATATAGCTATTGCTTCTCGGCTCGGGGCAATGGGGATTTGTATTACCTAGTATTCCTTTGTTTAAGTTACCCCAGTCAATTTACGTTTTACCATTGATAGTAAGGTACGGGGATAGATCACTACCTTAGGTAGGTATGATTTAACCACTTGCATCTGGTGCAACCCCAGTATATGCTTGCTTGCTTGCTTGCCTTGCTTACGTGACTTACGTTACTTACGTTACTTTAGAACCTTGGAACCTTGGAAGCTCTTTGTTAGAGGGAAGGATGTTAACCTCAATTTTCCCCTTCCATCCGAAAGAATGAACTCCGGCCCTCCTGCCTCACCAAAATTTGGTGTGGGGTTAAATGCATAGGTAGGTAGGTAGGGTAGGTTTAGGTAGGTACCTAACCATGCATAAGAGATATCCTTATGGTTAAAGAAAACTATCTAGTCCAATTATGTGTCTCAATTATATGATGTGGTGGGGGATTATGTAGAAATATTTGGAATGAGAGTACATGTCTAGATGTCTAGCTACTCATATGTAGAAGAAACTGCATGCTCACATCCTCCTTCATGATAACTACCTGTTTTTCATACTAATTGTACCTATGAGTAAAAAAAGGGGTCTCAACCTTTTTTGGAGAGAAGATTTGACACCATACTACTACAATCAAATATCAATATTTTATGTAAGAGAACGCCAATCAAATTAAATCTATTTGAGGATGAACTTCATAGTGGGGTAAAGGTGTGGGACCCGTAGGTTTGGGTCAAGCATGTGAGCTCTTTTCTTTTTTTCCCCCTCTACTTCGGGGAAGTGGAATTTATCCTCGAGCAACTTTGACAATAACTATGATATCAACTCTTCTACAATCAAAATGCTTACATATCCATGAAGAGATGGTATCAAAATGGTCAATGCAAGGACCGTCTCTAGTTATACACACTAGTAGTTAAAAGATAGTCGGCATTTAACTCGCATCCGACCTACCCTACCTTCCTACTACTACCTTACTTTACCTTACCTTACCTACCTAGTGGGTACTTTACTTTAGTCCAATACTACATCCAATCTCCTTCTAGTATATCCGAAAGTGATTTACCAGCACTTTGGTTCTACAGTACGACGCAGTGTGATGATACACTACTGTGGCAGTGGCACACCTTTATCCCCTCTGGGAGGGTCGCATTGCCTATTCCGGGTTACTACATAGGAACCACCGGGATAAAACAGTAAAGCATGGCAGCTACACGAGTATCACCCAAACACCATGTAATGATCTCTTCTCTGTACTACCATCGCGTATACAACGACACATGAAATCCACGAGTTGGCGTGGCATTGAAAATAATTCGATTCGATATGCATCGGCGGTCCGAAAGGTAGGGTGCCATGACAGGGCTGCTCAGTCAGGGGGGGCGGGGTTGTGCAGTGCCTTATCATATGGCCAAGCAAATGCTATCTTGAATTTCAATTTATATGTTACATTTCTATTGTACATTGATCCTTTCTTGGACGTCTGAATTCCAAATATCAAAATAACTCAAATTCTCATCTCGTCTCGTCCAATAGGATTCTTTCAAATTGCCACATCCACAACTAACCACCAATCTCGTCCCCTCCCTCATCTACGTAGCCCATGGCCCTCCTCATATTTCCATGACCATTGCCCTCCGTCCCTCCCGTACCCCCGCTGTTCCCGACCGTCTTCCCTCCCATCCCATACTGAC
>JWJA01005881.1:0-14047 GCA_000812885.1 Lanzia echinophila
ATGGCGTTTTGAGATGGGATGGACATACATGATACCCAACGATTGACGACTCATTATAGTGATCCCCATATAGGATGGGATATCTATTTCATTAGGAAGCAGATGTGATTTATGAGTTATATCTGATTCCCATTCGGACCTTCCGTGATATAACATTGGCAAGGAGATGACTTGTATCTAGATGATACAATTGACTTGACTTGGACTCCTTTGTGAACGTGTTCTAAACTGACATGCAGATTCGACAAATGCATACATACTAGGTACCTGGTACTAGTAGTACATAGCATGAATCTACGATGATTAACTCATAACTAGTACTAAATACTAGATATTTTTGGGAATTTCTATAGCCACGAGGAAGTATTTATTGGTTCTAGATTTTCCGGGGAAGAAATTCACCTTCCTAGATTGATTGATTCGCTTCAACCCACAAGGCTAATCTATATTAGACTTAGTATGGAATTTTGTTTTGTCGCAATCCAAGGTTCTATCTAAAGCTAATAAGTTTGTTATGTTATCAATCAGGGAAGGCTTCTCCACTTCTATTTGCATCATACGTTCAGTTTCAGTACACCTTCTACATACCCCCGACATACATTATCAACAACTCAACAATTATCAATTAAATCATCAAATATTAAAATGACCCTTACCTGCTAGACATTTGTCTAGCCAGAGAACATCTTGATATAACCTCCGTAGCCAGCGAGAGGAAGTATCAATATTGCTTTCTTAGCCAAAGCAGGTTATACGAAAATTACCGATAACGGAAACAAAGAGAGCCACGTCTGGTGGGCATACAATACGACAACTTGCTGATTCAATTTCATTCTATCCCCTCCCATCAATTATTTGACAATATCATATCCAAAGGACGTTTAAGTACCTGGTTTTCAGTTCAACGAGTCTGGAGGTTCTTCCGAAAGGTTGTTTATCTTAACAGAATACTCGGGTTCCGCAGCCACATACTTCTCACCTTCGCTGACACGCTCACCTCCCACTTTCGATTTATTCATTCAAGATTTCACCAACTTCCCGATTTCAGAGTACATCTAGGTTTTAGTGAATCGAAAGTTATCTCAAACATGAAGTTCCTACCTCTACGCGATTTCGACGACGTCACCAGCGCGTTGAACTTCAATACGCCCGATTGCCATGTCATTGGCGGTTGCGATCTCTACACGACCAAGGCAGCCGGTTCTGATAAGAAACTTTATCGAAATATCGAGAATTCGTTAGAGTCGCAATATGCATCTCTTCTTAAATTGTCGGCTTCAGTGTCACCTCCGCGCGATTCTGCCGAACCTACCGTGAACCTCTCGCGGTCCAGTCCCTTCGGTCCTTTGAGCCAAGTATCGAGTCGTCGCACATTTGCATATCTTATCGCAACGCTCAATGCAAGTCATCCTGACTATGATTTCTCGCATATCCTCAGACCCGCGGACTTCCGAAGAGAGAGAAACATAAAGACAGTTATCAACTCGATTGACTCGACACTTTATAGTCTTAGACCAGGCGCAGGAGTTGCCATACAGGCTCCGTCGCAAACATCATATACGACGGCTGCATCTGCCGCGCCCACGAGCCAGGCCTGGGGTCCTCAGATGTGGACAATGATTGATAAGGAAATGATGCTCCAAGACTGCACTGTTTACTGCTGGGCCCCACCTGATGAACCTTTTGATGGTGAAGAAGGCGCGATCTGGAGTTTGAATTATTTCTTCTTCAACAAGGAAAAGAAGAGAGTCGCATACCTCTATGTCCGAGCAGTTCCTGTTATGAGTCACAGCCCACGGCAATCTAAAGGCATGACGAAGCGAGGCTCTACTTCCGGCGATGATGGTGCGAATAAACGCGCCAGATATTGGCTTGGCGATCGTGCCGACGACATCACAGACGACTCTGATGACATTGAAATGTTTAACAACGACGATGAAGTTGATGAAGACGAAGGATTCTTTGATACATACGATGACGAAGCCGACGACGAGTCCGATGAACAAAGCTACAAGGCGCCTATACGTGGTGTTAGTGAGGATATTGCTGCTTCTATGGACATGGATTACTGAGTTGCATACCCAATCTGCCCCCTACTTTTGAGCCCCAACGACGACAATCCTTCTTCTTATTTTCTTTTTCTTTTTCTTTTCCCGTTTCTATGCAAATACCTTTTTTTTCGTTGCCACTTCAATATCCTGTTTGTGTATTCTTTGGTTATGTCATGTTGCTTCCTGTTTAGGAAATATGGGATGGTTTGATGAATGGAACTATTGGTTTGGCGTTTGGCTACGGTTCGGTGAGAGCGATCTGCTTTGGCTGGCGTTGTAACTGTAGTAGTATTGCGATTGCGGGTCAGGCATGGCTACGAGGTTGTATGGATCATGCGCGTGATGAAGCACAGCGTGGCATGACTATTGTATCTGTTGGGGAACTGGCGTAATCCCTTCAACAACGTATTATCCAATGAAAACAAATAAATGAACAACTACTGCATGGCATTAGCCGGTCAAGCGAAGCCAGTGAGGCACTTCCCAAACATCGAAATTCTATATATTTCGGTTTTGTATATGAAAACTTAGTTGCTAGGTAATTCTTTTGTCTTTTATGTTCATATCATCCACTCTTCCGCCATCATGATATTTCCAAAAAGGACCAAAAAGACGAATCCCACGAGACGACAACACACGATAGCGCAAAACATTGTCGTGGTTGAATCGATCTCTAAGCCCGTACGCCTCCCAATGGTGGCGTAAACAGCACTTCCATTGCTCGAAAAATTGCTTATGATAAAAAAAAATAACATAAGCTCGATATGATAGCGTAACAAACGCTTGATGAAATGGGGTATCATTCGCTGAAATTCAAAAATGCAAAAACACAAATCAAATAAAAAACACAAATAAAATAAAAAACACAAATAAAATCAAAACACAATTGGTGTAGAAGAACGGAGAAGTGAGGTAGAGTGGGCGCTATATGGCGTCGTCGAGGTTAAGATGTTGAACTGCCGTGTCGGAAAGAGATATTTGTGTCATGACCTGTTGAAGATCCCGATTTCTCGATTATTCGGAATCGTGGCACAATGATCAGCGGCGAAGAAATTACTTCCTCCACCACAAGTTCCCTAGCCCGCGCTGTTGACCTTCGCGCGCAGCGGCGCCATCCTGGAAGTCGTCGCTGGTCGAACTGCCACTGCTCTGGATCTTGGTGCTGCGTTTATTGCCAAAGATTTTGAGAAGAACTGTCATCACAATGCTGCTCAGGATACTCAAACAAAGAATCCCAATCATGACAAGATTGCTCTTTCGGTATTGGTGCGGTCCCGCCTTGGAATCTTCGGGCCATCCGGTGTACAGTGCGTAGGTAGTGGTGACACTGCCGAGATTGCCGAGACCGGAAACAAGTGCTGCTGCTGCGGCGACACCGACTTCTCCGTGACGATGTTGGAAGATTTGGTTAGTCCAGGTCATACAGATTGGTACAGTGGGTCCTAGCCCAAACCCGACCATGAGAAGACCGCCATAGCGAGCCCATGGTAGGGAGACGGGTGCGAAGGTGGTGGTTAGGAGGCCTGCGATTTGTATGAGGACTGCGGCGGAGAAGAAGATGGCACGGTGATGATGGAAACGGTCGGAGATTGGCGTTACCAGCAGAATGGCTATGAGATCCATCTTGGTGTTGTTAGCTTTTTTCTGCGATGTGTGAAAGGGCTAAGACTTACGATCCAGATGGGTGCGAAGAGTAAGCTGAGAGTGACACCCGAAAAGTTTGGATTGATACCAGAAATGATGACGGTGCCATAAAGCTGCGTACCAATGCCGACACCAACAACGCCGAAGTACATCAGTGTGAGAGGCCAAAGTCGCCAATCGATTAGAACATAGCCCAAGTCCTTCCAGCCCCAAGGTCGTGGATGGTAAACTCTTTTCAGATCGTGGTAATGTATCTCGGCGTCTTCGCCTTTCAAGACTGGGGGACTTATTGGTAACCATTTCATGATGCCAGTGGAAACTCTTTCTTCTCCCGGGGGAAGCGGACGATCTGGCAACCACCAGAGAAGTGCAATGCCGAGCACAATAGCACACAGCCCGTACAGCAAGAACATCCACTGGAATCCCACTAACCCTTGAAGACCATCCATTTCTTGAAAACCCGCGGACACCAGGCCTACGACAGCAGCCGAAATCTGGGCTGCAGTAAAGTATTGACCAATACGTTTTCCGGTTCGGGATGGAGGGTAGAAGAGAGTGAGATAGTATGCCATTCCAGGCCACATGCCTGCGATTACTACACCAAGAAGGAAACGGAGTAATCTATATGGATTCAGTAAGATCACTTTAGAAATATTACTGGATGTCTTACAGTAAGCTCCAGGCTGCCTTGACCGCCGCGAAACATGAGCCGATTACGCCTACTGCGAGAACAATGCGACTCATCCACACCCTAGGGCTCAACCTCGTCATAATCAAATTGGAAGGAAAATCAAATACAACATATGCAACATAGAATAGTGCCAGTGCTGTAGAGGTTTGCTTTGCTGTCAGATGCAAGACCGATGCAAGATCATGACCAGACGATTCGTTCATGGTTTGAGCGAGACCGACATTGGAGCGAATCGCCGAACAGAGGAAGTAAAGGACCCAGAATGCTGATTATATGTCAATTGGGTCCTGCCAGCCAAAGAAGAGGGGTCACTGAAGCTTACCTGGAATAATACGACGATCAATTTTCCTGCCATTATTGAAGATCTGTAAGTACTCATACACCTCGAGCATCACTCTGGAGGCAAGCATCTCATAAGGAATACATACCTATAAACTTTCTCAATTCTCTCGAGACTAAAAGCCTCATCTCGAAGTCCTGCCACCGACTCATCCGCAAAGGTTTCATTTACACTCGAATTCTTCGTATCATTCGCCCTCCCGGGTGTTGTGACACTATCGGGATTATCTGGTTGTGCCATTTTCTGCAAAGCAATGGAGGTGCATGCAAACAGATTTATGGACTTCTTATTATTAGATAATCCCTTTGTGAATGAGAGATCTGATTGATTCTACTTTGAAAAGTGAGTAGGTTAATTGAGTTGTTGAACTTTTTTGAAAATATAGGTAAATAAAAAAAAAGAAGAGGGGAAAATTTTAAATGAGTGATTGATAGAAGCTCGAAGCTCTGGTGGGGTTCAACAGTTTTTTTCCGAGCTGTAGTAGTGCCGAAGCTAGAAGCTATCGTGTGGTGCTAATGCGGTTTCCGTTTAGCCTACAGTAACCTCGAGTCATTTATATTGTACGACCCATATTAATCTAGATGTTCAAATCTTTCTTGGTACAGTACTACTGTATTTGCCCAGATAAATAAAATCGCCTCAATGGGAAGCAAGCTGTCTAGAGCCGAATCACAATCTCTGGAAAGACTGATATGGCTATCCTTGTATTCTAAGTTAATCCATCTCTTAAGTCTATATAATAAAAGTAATGTACAAATAGGGAAACCAGTAATCCATAAACTCCTTCAAAGCTTGCTTTTGAAACTTGCAGTCTCGTCCTTCTTGACGAGAACATTACTATCTGGATACGGATCGATAGTCAGCCCATTCAAGGGGTTCAATTGACTAGCTCTGTAAAACATGTCTTCGTAAACCTTGCCATCCTTTCTTCCTAGCGAGGAGTCGAGTTGCCAATCAGGGAATTGCCAAGCATCAACAAGATTCAACGCATGTGGTCTTATCTCTTCCAGGAGTTTCATGACACTCTTGGTTCTTGCTAGCTGGATCTGACGGACGGTCACAGCCGCAGACGAATAAAATTCCGATGCTTCTTTTTCAAGAGTGTTGAGAGCATGAAGACGATAAAGTTTGTGGAGTACGTCAATAGTAGCGGTATCGAGTTCATACCGAAGGCTCTCGCTCTGTAAAGCGTCGTAGAAGTTCTTCACCACAAGATACTGTGAATGGGCTGTACTCAGACGCCAAAAGTCAACCAAGAGAGAGTTCCATGACCCCTTCTCAGCATCGCGGTGTTTGAGGGCTTCAAATGTTAAGAATGATGTTCTCCAGGCAAACGCGGCGACAATGTCACTATCAGAGCCGAGAATATCATGGGCTGCACCCATGTCTTGCTTCTGTAGGAACGTGGTGAAGATTCTTGTAGTGTCGTTGTTGGGGGCAGTCCCTTTGAGAACAGCGCGAGCAGATTTTAGTAAATATCTCGCAACCTGTTGTGTAAGCATATAATTGTCCCCCTCCCAAGTCGTAGTAGGGAGGTAATCGGCATACCATGCACCTATACCCCCAAAGCTAGAGTACCCATGGCCACCGCAAGCTCGCCTGCATACCTCGAGACCTTCTGCAGCTGTTGTGCTACCGAGAGCCTTTAGACCACACGAGGTAGCGTGAAGATCTGCAAGAAGATCACTACCAGAATTGATCTCTTCTGGGCCTGCGCCTCTATTTTCGGAGACCTTTCCGGCGTCGGATTGCATCTTTTTCTGGTTTTCTTGATATAAACCCATCATTGCCTTACCAGTGAAGTGTAATGCAAAGGTAGCAGCAAGTAAAGGTAGTAATCTATATTGTACCATTGTGTAGTTAAGTACCTGGTTTTCGCCTGAAGTACCGGCTGGAGCATCTCGGTCCTGGAATTGCCTTCTGACCGCGGCATATCTTGTCGCGATAGTTACACCACGGGCTAAGACACCACCAGATTGAAGAACGATGGTTGATCGGACCCATGTGAGAGTGCCGTATATCAGGGATGGAGATGCAGGTCTTAGGTACTTGCCAGTCTCAGGATCAACACTAGAGAACCTGGCCAACATGTTAACATGCGGGATTCGGACCTGATTCAACAAGAGAAATCCGTTATCCATGGTGTTGTAACCGAATTTCGGACCAATGTCGCCCACGTAAACACCATCTAACGGCTCATGGGTTTTCATATCTCGGATTTGACACACGAAAGGATGTGGACCATATGGCTTGCCCGCGATTATTAGCTGTGCCATAACTACAGCATGGTTTGCGGTCCTTCCCAAAGATCCAATCCACCATTTTGATGCTGTCAGATGCGGCGAGTGAAGTATGAACGTCTTATCTTCGGGGCTCCACGTAGCAGTCGTTTCCAGACCTCGCACATTTGAACCATGTCCCAATTCTGTTTGTGCATAGCATCCAATAGCCTTGTAGTTCTCTGCAGGCTCGAGGAATATCTTATGTTGTTCGGGAGTGCCTTGATCACGTAATGTAGTCTGATTTACGTCAATTTCATCGTCAAATTATTGAGGCGTTGTCAACTTACCAGATACATGCTTGCATGTAGTCCATAAGGGCCAGGCTCGCTGATCAGTTCGTTCGCAACCATATATTCGTCCCTGTCCCAATTGTGCTCAACCTGCAGTTGCCGGAGTCTTTTCGCTCGTGCAAGGGCTCTGACGAAGCGCTCACTTCTCCCATCGAAGTAGTTGTTTGATTTATCGAATACTTTCTCGGCTTGGAGTATCTTTAAAATGCGTTCTTGACGTTCCAATATCTCCTTAGTGAACAAGAAGTTTGATAGCTTTTCGACGGATATTTTCGACTTCTCCCTTTCATTTTGAATCAATTCAGCGCCCTGTGGAGGGGCTGGCTTCAAATCTTTGACCCATTGAGGTGGAGGTGACATTTTTTATAGTTGGATTGAGATCTCTAGAAAAACACGAAATATGAAAACTTTGAAGATATTATTATATACCTACTTAAGTAGGTCTTTCTTGTTTGAACATTTGGTCATGACGAATTGATACTGTACCCACCAGTTACAATGAGCATTATGCCGAGCCGAGGTAAAGGAACATCAGTGGGTCAATCACAAGCTATCTAGAATTAGTAAGGGGCGTAATTACTCAAATGTACCTAGAAACTGCCAGTGCTCACGAAGTGTCAACTATGTCAAGTATATCTTCAATAATGCCGTAGATAGAAAAGTCGGTCGAGCAATGTAACATTGATATTGCTGCTGGGATACAACCGTTATTTTTCCGAATCATTCTGCCTATTGGCCAAACATCAATTTTACCCGGCCCCCTTGTTGATAGGTGGCTGCAAAAGCAACGCCCACCTACATTTGTGTACACAGGTTGTCGCGCAAAGCAAAACTAATACTATGGCATAGTAACAGTTAAAGAATATCAAGCTAGAGGTATCAAACATACTGAACATACTGATCTCTAGATTCGTCTTGTTAACCTTAACGTTTGGCCCACAAGCCTTGATCATTTTGAAGTAGAAGAAGAAATATATCTTGAGAGAGTGTTGATCGAGCCAAATTATTAACCATCATGAAAAGATATTAGCAAAAGGCAGTGATAATAGGAATCTTGGTGGGTTTCTTTTGGTGGTTCAGTTTATTGAGAGTCGATATCTGTGTGTCGGATTGTATAAATACCATATTGCTTCCTTCCTTTTCAGTCCTTTTCATATTTAGTAACTGTTTCTTAATTCTGTTTCATCATGACTTTAGGTAAACTCGAGCCTGAAAGCAGAAATACATCCTCAAATTTCCCTACAATCAGTTTCATTTATCGACCATCGCACCTAAATGTCACCAGAGGTTCTATTACACCACTGGATCCTGCCCTCTTTTGCTTTAATGCTTCTGTTTCAAGTTATCCATTCTCTGATGAACTATCATACCTATGTCAATACCTCATCCACCGTATCAGCATCCTCCATTGTCGGAGACGGAACCATCTCAATCGTCCTCTAGCAATCGTTGCTCAAGACTCTGTGTGCGAATTCTCAGCTGGCAGGGATGGCTCATTTACCTTGCTTGGTTGATGGTTGCCGTCATCATCGTTGGCATTGTTTTCACGGCTCACAAATACTACCATGAGATGGGAGGTCAAGGGTTTCTCAAATTAAAATCTAGAAGCTTGAGTCAAGCTTCTGAGAACACAGCTGCGCCACAAGTTTACCTGGCTTCAAAAAGAATCCCCGTATACGAACAAGAGATTCTGAATTTGGGTTTTGATATTGCTAGTAGATCACCGGCCAGTGTACCATGGTATACGTGCGGTGATCAACAAAGCAGTTGTGAAGCATACGGTCATGCTGTGGGTGTCCTTGAATTTTCCCCAGAGCTTGTATGCGTATCTAACAAGGTCTTTTGACGGGTTCAGGAAATTTGCTGTCCAGTGGAAATGATATGTCAGCCCACGACCCATACTTCCTCTCATATTTTCTGTTGCAACGGCACACTGAGTCACCATGCATGCCGTATATTGAGAGCGCACGCAAGATGCAGACCGCAGTACTATGAATGTTCAGAAGATATGGGCGGAGGTTGTTGTCCTAATACAACGACGTGTTTCCAAGACCAGTGTATACCGGTTGTTGAAAAGCCTTCCTCTCGCAATACATCGACTACAGCCACTGCAACTCCATTACCCGGCGGACCTATGCCAAGAGAAGGGGAGATCGCACGAGGATCGCGAGTAATAAGCTCTGTATTGTGGGATATAGGGCATCCTTCTTCTACCCTAGGACTTCTGGTATGCACAGCTATTGTGATGGGAATGCTTTGAATGAGGCTTTGGATATCTGGGGTGGGCCGTTGATATCGTTTGTGGCACCTAACTACAGAAAGGAAATTGAAAGTGCAAAGCCTATGTTATTCTTAGGTTAATGAAGAGCAATTGGATTCACCGACTCTAGTCAGACTACTGAATCTTCCAGCCCCGAGCCTAACTATCCATTTTAACGTTTGCCGATCTTTAATCAATCACTCAAGGCATCGGCTAACTGAAAGTAATACTTCCCTACCGTACTCAAATTCTTCACTGCGGTGCTCTCGCATCGCTTTGTACAAATAGTTTTTGCAAACCAATTATACTAGTTAGAGGCGTAACAATAGACGAGCTGCTAATCTCATTGAGTAAAACTAGTCTATGCGCACTGCTAACTTATTTGACCTAGCCCCAGCGGCAAGCAGCTTTCTGCATGGATTTATTAGATAAAAGAAGAAAACACCGCCGACCTGACCAGCAAGTATCAACCTATCCTGGTTGATTCCCAGAACTATATATATAATTTACGTATACATCGCATATTGGCCCATACGGCCAACGCTACTATGACTGTGTCAATCCTCATAGGATATCTAAACCCTTTCGAACCGTTCAGCTGCATAAACTAGCTTAGAGTCGGGAATTGAAATTTCCACCTTACTCAGATAACCGGATCTAGAGTAGGAGCCAAAGATATTTGTATGTAAGATGGAGCATAATTGAAAAAGTGTAATCCGTGCTAAAATCGAGTAATTCTGACAATAACATGGAGCAATGCTCACAGCCAAGGGCAACAGCGTCCCAGTCATATCTATTGACTCCAAATATATACCAATGGGCTCCGATTGATCGTCGAACTGTGATAGCAATAATCTTTATTTACTCTTTTAGCTCGTAGTTGTCCCATTTGTATTGTTTAGGGGTCACCGGCACTTGAAATTGTTTGGAAACCATATCACAAATTTTCGGTATGAACGTTCAAAATCATCAACCCCCACTACGACCAGTTTGACATGTACATGGTAGACCGTGTACTAAGTGGCTTTTTACTAGAACTATTTATTACGCTTTAGTATAAACGAGGTAGTGACAGTCTAAGATGCCCGACATCTCCTGAAATTTGAAGTAGTTCTTGAACACGGTACATCCCATTACCCAAAGTTAAGAATGTGGGATTTATCATTTAAGCTCAAGACCATTGATTTCCACATTCGGCTCCTCTGCTGCCAGTATTTTACCTCTTAAACCAACGCGCCCAATGTTGAGAAGATACATGTAAAGTTCATCACAATGTCGATACTTTTTTATAGGAGACCCAGCTATACCGACAAACCTTTGATTTCGTTGTATGGCAGTGAATGTCAGCGTTACGTTGAGAGATTGAAAAGAGAAGAATCTGGCGAGCGTGGAATTCCTCCCGGGCTTTCATTTGAGGATGTGATTGAGAATAAATCTCTACCTGTGAGTACTGCAACTCGCTATCTCAGATCCCACGTCACTGATGTCATATAGCCATGCTCGCTCGAAGATTTCATGAACTTCCTTGTCTATATTGAACATGACGCAGAGAATCTACAATTTTATCTTTGGTTCAAAGATTATGTTCGTCGGTTTGAGATGATTACGGAACAGGAAAAGGTTCTTTCACCCATGTGGACCTCTGAGACTACAGAACCACCGAATCTTTCCAAGAAGAATGAATTAAAGAGCAGAAATTTTATTACAGATACAGATATCTTAGAGATGAACGACATGGTATTATTTAACCGCGATTTCAAAGACACAGAAGCTCTTAGGCGCTCGTCTGTAGGAGCGGGGACGTCTCTAAAGTTCTCCTTTGAGGGCAGACGACCAGGGGAACCGTCTAGCCCGACCAATTTGCAATGGCAACCTTGTTAGTCAAATAGTTTGAATCTCCAAGTTCCAGATACTGACGTGGAGTAGTTACAATCCAGCCTCTGCGAGAGGAAGCCAACCATGTGATGCGCCATTACCTAGCTTTCAATGCCCCGCGAGAGCTGAACTTGTCACACAAAGACCGAGCCTTGTGCTTACATGCACTTCAGCATACAACACACCCTTCGGTTTTCTTGCCCGCGGTCAGTGTCGTCGAAGCGGCCCTCCGTGGCCAATCTCATCCGAATTTCATTCGCTGGTCTATTTGCAATGGTAACAAGCCTCGTGTATTCTTTGTCCGAACTATGGGCATTAGTAATACATTCATCGGGTTTGTCATTGCCATACTTTTGACTCTTTCAACACTCAGTCGTTGGTGGAGGATATTTGCTGCACTTCAGTGGTTCCTGGGTCTCACAACTTTGATATCGGCCTACAAGGGCCTGTGTATCATCATGTATCAAACACACGCTCGCAATCTACGGCCATGGGAGCAAACTAGTGATACCGAATCCGAAGACGGGAAATCATCGTTTGCGAGTGCAGGAGGGCTTAGAATCCAGGATAACGACTGCATTAGAGCTGACGATGATATTCATAAGCGTGATGTTGCCATTGGACTCCATTCGCCAACTACTAGTATGATGCAGACATTTGGACCAAACAATATATTTGAGGATGGATCCTGGGTTGAGGATTACAATAAGAAATCGATCATTAACAAGATCTTTGACAAAACAACTTGGACTCAGGATGAGAATTTGCGGATACTACAGGATCGGATCGTACTCGGTGCAATGGTTTGGAGTTTGATCATCACAGTACTCCTCACTGTGGCCTTTGTCGCTGTGCCCAAAGGAAATCTGTACTGAATTCCATGTCATAATGGAATGATGTCCTCTTCATGCTTTAGAGAAGATGTCATTAGGTTCGGATGCAAAGATGCAAAGAAAGCCCGGGGAGTTTTGATGTTCTAGTTGGATTGAATAGAACTTCTATACCTACCTACTCATACCTTTTCATGATTTCATCCCATATCTATAAAATGCACGGCCCTTCGGGTTCTGTAGCGTAACCACACAACCATGATACTAGTAGTGCCGTGCCAACTTTTCACCACTACATTTATATCTGATAATAATAAATAGCAAAATGTATTCAGCAAACAATTATAATGTGCTCACCTTTTCCATTATAACTCATAGTCGGTAAATTGGTTGTGAATAACAAATAATTATTCTAAAATTTCGACACACTGTCATAGATCATAGATCAGTACCGATAAATGGTCTTAGACACTCTTTCATCCGGTGCGCTGCTGATCGTGTGAGAGTTAAATAAATTCCTTAAATCAATTATCTACTTCACCCCAAAGTTCTCACAGGAAATTCCAATTTTTATTGTACATACGAAAATACATCCATGTTAATGATTTAGAACTGCCAGCATGCCTGGCCTCCATCGCAAACTGCTTATATTTGCGGCTCTAGATGGATTGGTTCTTCAAGCTACGACGGGGCAAAAAACAAAGATCACATATAAGGATAAGCATATTGGGCCACTTCTAAATGAGACACAAGAAGTCGAGGGATCTGCCAAAGGGTTCGAATCATTTGGAATTGTTGGTATGATTCCCGCGATTGTTTCTGCAAATTGAGGCGCATTCTAACAAATTCCAAGGCCTCTTGACGGTCTCTAAGAGTTCGTTTCTTGTATCGATTACGAAGCGGGAGCAGGTTGCGCAAATACGGCAAAAGCCTATCTATGTTGTAACTGAAGTAGCATTGACACCTTTAACTTCAAAAGAAGACGCGGAAACCTCGATTATTCGGACGAAGGCGGGTTTGAAAAATGGGGAACGTGGACTGGACGAAAGTGATAGTGAGGAGGAATACTCAGCTAATGTTAGCGATGAAGTGGAGGATGATGTACCAACGGCTGAGCAGTCAAATAAGAGGACGAGCAGCGTGGCCGAAGATGTAATGGCGAAGAAGGGAACATATGGAAGATTTGCCGAGAAATGGTTCTCCAAGAAAGGGTGGACTGTCGATCAAAAACGCAACATGGGCATGAGTGCCTCGGAACAGGAACAGTCGACTGAACCTGATTCCAGGAATGATGATACCCAGGGACGGGCTTCTGCTATTATTGATGAACAAGACAACGCGGGGAAGCTGGACACGGTCGATGAAGCGATGATATCAAAATTATTAGGAACGACGAAGATTCTATTTGGCTCACGGAGCTATTACTTTTCTTACGATCATGATATTACTCGGAGCCTTGCAAATAGGAGCAACTCAATCTCTGAGCTAGCGTTACACAGCCAAGTTGATCCGCTGTTTTTCTGGAATCGCAATCTTTTGTTGCCGTTCATTGACGCCGGCGAGTACCCTCTTGTATTACCCCTGATGCAAGGCTTTATAGGACAGCAGACATTCGTTATGGATAGTAATCCGCCGGAGCCAATTGTGGGCTTAGATGGTGTGGGTAAGAGTTCAATGGAGTTAAATGAAATACTACCAAGTAGTCCCAATGCAGAAAATACCATGGAAACTACTAGTACGAATAAGTCGTACCTGTTGACACTCATATCTCGGAGGTCCGTCAA
>JWJA01005890.1:0-10227 GCA_000812885.1 Lanzia echinophila
ACACCATCCCCATCCCCATCCCCATCCCCATTTCCTCACCATCAACCTACCATTTATAACGATAATACCTCTCATTCCTCGTAGCCCACGGCTCCGTCTTAGCCGAGAGATCCTTCGGAATCTTCGGATTTGCTTTCTTCGTCTCATCGCCCTCTGCATCCAACTTCACATTCTTGACCGCGTCTTCAATTCCCGTTTCTGCTGATGATGGTGTTACAGTTGCTTGCGTAGAACCCCACGTCGCATCTGAGCCCCAGTCTCCAAATTTCGAAGAACTAGAATCTTTCTGCACATTTTCGGTTTTCTTCTCCTCTCCTGCAAATATAGCTGGCTTGCCCTGCTGCTCGGAAACCTTGATTCCAGCGGCCTCGGCGCCATTTCTCCACAAGGCATCGACGTCTCGGGGACGTTTTTGCGCTTCTTTCGCTTTGGCTATGGCTTCTTTCTTGGCGGCTGCTTGGGCGGGAGTGATGCGTTCTCCTCCGTCGCTTCCTTCGGAGCTCCAGCCTTCTTCGCGCTCCATTGCTGTTTCGACTGCTTCGCGGACGGCTCTGTATCCGGGTTTACTTATTAGCTTTTCGCTTTTATCAATGATGGGTTAAAGAGATTGTAGTAAGATGAAAGAAGAAAAGAAAGAAAAACATACTCAGCAACTCTAATCTTCTTGGCAACTTCCTTCTCCCTCGCCATCTTCTGATCCTCAAAATACTTACACGCGATCCCCAACATCGCCTGGAGAGTATACACTGCGTCATTACCCGCATTATGCAGATTCCAAGCCATGATATCCAGTTCAGCAAGGATTGCGGCCAGTGCGCGGGGGTTGGCTTCACGCTTCAGCGCACGCCACATGAGGGTTGTGTCGATGGATTCGTGCAGTTGGAGGTTGGTTACTTCGTAGCCGATTTGGCGGAGGAAACGAATATCGGAGTCGACGTCGTGGCCGACGAGGATGATATTGCGTTTTGGGGGTGGCTCGTCCGATGGGGTGCTAATCGAGGCGTCGGGTTCTTGAGGGGTGATGGGTCCAGAGAAGGGGTGTTTGAAGCAGGAGCCAACGATGCGGGGTGCGTCGGCGAGTTTGATGAATTCGCTCGTGCTAGGACGTGTTAGCAAATGACAAGACATAAAAGATTTGGATGTGTGGAAGTCAGTTGGAGGAAAAGATACATACCCAAATTCGAATCTATCAGCACAGCCTTGAACATGAACACTATTATTAAGACGCATATGTTCCTTGATACGGAAATGGCGAGCGCGAATAGCACTTCTCCAGTTTTTACCAAGAACACCAGGTGCCATATCTGCAATGTCTAGGACATCGAGAGTTGCGATTCCGACTTCCGTGATGAGATTGTTGTTGAGCTCATATGCTTCGACGTCGATGCACACAAATACGACCGCATCTTCAAGCATGAATTTGGTAGGCTTTTCAGGGTCGTAGAAGGTATCGGGTTCTTTCGATGCAAGTGACTTTTGCACAGCATCGTGAAATTGATTCCAATCTAAGTTTTGGCTTTCGAGTTTTGCATGTTCAGCAGCTTGATCAACAACCTCTTGGCGTCTACGTAATCCCAAGTATCTCTGGACTCTCTTAGTGGAATTTCTCCATGACTGTTGTTTTGCGACACGTTCGACCCTTTGTTTTTCCTTGTTTGCTTGCTTCTTCGCCTTTTGCTGCAAGTTCATACGCTCGATTTTGGCTTTAAATGCCGCCAAAGAGGCTTCAAACAACTCTTCTGTAATTACAGGTTCATTAGGAAGCTTGTAGTGTCGTGCTGGAATGATTTCTCGTAAGTCATCCGCCATCTTTTTGTTGATTGCTCGTCCAAGATATCTAGGATATGGAGTTCCGTTGTTATTGAAACTAGTTTCTAAACCTCCTTGAGATCCGCTTGGAATGGTTAAATTAATGCCGAGAGATTTGTTGATCACGGCCAAGAAGTACTCTAACTGCTTTGTCGGGACGAGAAGGATTGGTTGTTGATTTGAATCTTCTCGGAGTCGATACAAGTAAAAACTTTCCAGACGTCAGTAATACACTCCCAGATTCGTCAAGGTCTGTAAATATATTTCTGAACTGCTTCAAGCAAACGCAAAGCAGTTAATGTTCAAGAGAAGAATGGATGTACTTACAAATCCCAAGTTTGGTTGTAACATTTACCGCCATGGAAGAAGTTCTCAGTGACCTGTGACCCCTCTTAGTATGTAACCCCTCATACGCTTACCCCTCCTTCTGGAAGTGAATGACCATTGACAGAAGTCCAATGACCCCGCTATTGGTCCTGATAACAGATCTGAGATCGGGATGACGAGGTGGGGCGGAAGAGAAGGTAGTGGGGTGTTGAGGGACTTACTCTTGGTCTATTAGCATGCCCAACATAGCTGTAAGGATACCTAGTGACCGTTTTCCAAGGGCAAAAGGTCAGTCCTTCCGGTGCCAACTGCCCATATTCGAGTTTGAATTCCTCGAAATCATTTGAACCCAATTCGGGGACTGTCTCAAATCATCAGCATGTTGCAAACAGATCTTGAAACACACAGCAAAACACTTACAGAGCAGAGGTGCAGCGGTTCCATATGTGTTTTGATTCCAACCGATCTTCTGTCTTACGTTCAAATCCTCTTCGGAGTCAGATCCTTCGTAGATATTGTGAGCTTTGTATTTCATCGGCGGTGTTGGTTCTTCTGCAGGAGCATCATATATGTTTTCATCGGCAAGCAATGCCTTCAGCCGTTCAATGCGGTCAGACATTTTGAGTGTCTACTTGCAATTGAGTCTCTGGAAGAGTATCTTGAGATTTAAAAGTTCAAAAAAGTATATGCAGGTGGATCAGGTAGTTTGTAACTTCAAGAAAGTTCAATTGAATCCAGGCTTCAAAGTAGAAACTAATGATATCGAGCCCCACTTTTGACAGAAAGATGTTGTCTATAGGTTCTTGACCATTCACTTAGAAGCGTAAAAGAGGGAATTTCTTATTGCAGTATCTGACCAAGAGAAACCGCAGGTAGTCTGAAAAGTAAACAAACAAATAGACCCTGCAGGTGCCTGTCTCACCCGATTATTCTGGTGAAGAACTGGTCCTGGAAGAGACAATAGTCGTTATCTTTGCAGCACTAATTGCAATTACACCTTTTCTACAACAATCAATAAACTGTTTGGAATCAAGTTCAGTTTTAAATTTTCAAAAGTTTGTTGTGAAGTTGAGTTTGTGAGATGAGGTGTTTTAGCGTTTCCTAAGCGCGTTTATAGCGCCTTTTGGCCATTGGTGAAGGAGAGAGTCCTGATAATTTCCAAACACTCGCGATAGATGCTTCATTCCCAAATAAGCAGGAGTTAGCATTGGTTAAATATCAATATATTTGAGTCACAGCACATCATTTATGAAATCTTTCAAAATGGGAACAGAAAATGTGTTCTCAACCATCCATACGATGATGGACAATCGCTTAGCAACCTAAGCTACTTTATCTCTTAACCGCCCTGCTCGTGCTATGTCACAATACATTGTAAAGATTAAAAAAATAAGGCATCAAGCCAGCTGGCAAGCAAGCAAAATAACTCCTAGCACCCGCTCATGACATCTGTCCCTGTTGTGTAATAAGCCCAAGCATGCTAAGCCAATGCCATATTGTGCCGTGCCATAACGCCAGCAATGCAATTATCATCCCGCCATCTTCCCATTTACCCATTGACAAAGCCGATCCGCCCTTTCCTTTTTTGGAGCCGAGAAGTAAGAAAATAGCGAGAAAGAAGAGATTATCTGATGATACCCGACTCCCCAATTTTGCCTCCACCAGAATCTACGTCGTCCCGCTGTCCTGGTTTTCTCCCAAATACATTCCAGAATCGCAACGTCTCATCGCCAGCCCCAGTAACGATCGTCCTACCATCCGGGCTCATTGCTAAGTACAATACTCTGTATGTATGCCCAGTCAGACTGACCACTTGCTGCATACTTGGATATTTCCAGACCACGATCTGATTTTGTGAATAGCCATGAGTTGACACAATCTCATTCGAGTTCTTCGACCAAGATAGATTGCAAACTTGTGACCCAGTGTCGATTTCGTTGATCTTATTACCGCGTTTGGTATCGTGGAAGATGATACGGCGATCGGCAGTTCCTCCCCCTGATGCGAGAAGGCCACTCTGATGAGGTGACCACGCAATGGCCTTGACTGCGGCAGTGTGATCACTAAACTTGTGAATAGGAGTATCTGACAACTTGTCCCAGACCATGAGCTTATTGTCGTTGCCACCAGAAGCGAGTTGGCCATCATCACAGTTCCACCGGAGACCGCAAACTTCTTGCTTATGACCAACCAGCTTCCTCAGCCATTGGTCAGGCGCTCGCACATCTCTATGATATATCAGGCGATCTCTGGATCCCGAAGTAAGAATATGATCATTCCAGGCAAGGGCTCCCACTCGAGCGCTGTGTCCGTTCATAGTTCGTAGGCGTCGACTTCTTTCTGCGTCCCAGATTTGTACAAGTCCCTTTCCCGTGCCGATGGCAATATGCGATCCCCTCTGAATCCATGATACGCTTGTTACTGTGTCGTTTTCCAATTCGCAAAGCTTATTCACTCGGCCACTCTGCGAATTCCACAAATATACACACTGACCCAGCCCCACTCCTAGCACATTGCTGCTTCCCCAATCTACAAGGTTTAGATAGAAATCATCCGCAAGATCTGGTGCATCCAATACTTTGAATGGTACTTTACTAACGTGTCGAGGTTGCTTTCGCGGGCTCAATAGCATCTGTTGGCTATTGAATCTTACTGGAGTCAGGCTGTAGAGATCCGATCTTGAATTGAGATTCGGTCCATGTCTGCTTTGTGGGGTTCGGGATGGTGTTGGATGACCGGCGATATTTGTATGATGTCTCGGGGACATGTATGTGAATAAATTTTTGTGTGGAGTTGACGGTGTTAGGGAGCTCGGCAGAGTGGATACATGTGAACCACTCGGTGGGGTATGCGATCGGGTAGGGTCATGTATCGTTGTGTGGTGCGATTCTGGCGATAAGCTTGTCGGTGTAGGTTGTGGAATTGTATTGTCAAAGATCTCTGAGCGAAGTAAATGTGAAAATGTGCGATTGGCATCTTCAGCTAGCAGCCATGTTAGCTCCTAGTCTACATAAAGAAATGCCTAGCACCTGCTTACTCTTTTGAAAATTTATATCACCATGGGGTGTTCGTTTCTTTTGTTTTGAAGGTGTTGCTGGAGAACCTTCATCATGAAGCAAACTGTAGCTAGCCTGTAGATCTCGTCCTTCTCTGTTTGGAATAAATCTATGAAAGTCAGTACATGAGAAGCAAACTCTGACAGCACTAGAGAGTCACAAGTGCTAATGCAAATGCTAATAGAAATACAGCAGCAACAGAGCTACCGGTGAAACCCAGAAACCCATGATAGATCAAGCTTGATCTATGTGGCAGACCTTGATAAATCCAACAACAGGAGACCAGAAACTTTGATACATCTTGCAGCCCATATTCTCATTGTTTGAATGTCCAATTACAAATACATTGCTGCTGCATAAAGAAAATGGATGGTTCTTACCTATCTCCATACACTCTTTGTCGCTTCCTACTGGGACTTCCTCCAGGTGTAATATCACGATGCCTGGTACCAGAATCCTCAAAGTCTCTCATTAGAGCCTTACTCAACATATTCGGATCCATCGCATCAACCGTCGGGTAAAGCGTCCTGCTGGCGCTTCTTGTAGAGTTTTCTCCCTGTGATTTTCTCTCCGTTCCTCTCTTGCCTGTCGCTAGAGGAGGGGTTGCTGCGCGGGGTGGTGTAGATACTGGCGGGGTATTCAGAGAATTTTGTGTCTTCCTAAGATGGTTATGAGAGTATCCAGAGCTATAGCTCGGATCGCCGTTGGTACCGTTAATGCCCATTGTGCAAAGTGAAAAAAAAGTAAAGAATAAACAGTTCGGGCTAGAGGAACCGCTAGGGAAGTCTTCCTTTGGTTCTGGCCCCAACACCTCTGCCTACTGCAGAAATTATTCTTAATCCAATTTATAATTCCTGTCGCCGTATCCTCTACCGGAAATGCGCAATGCGATCGCGTTATTTGGTGGTTGTTCGGGAGATCTTGTAGTGTTGTAATTATTTGGTTCGTTTTCCTGCCACCGTCTTCCCAAACCAATCCAATTCCAATCGTGTACTCAATTTGCTTGTCGATCTAAGCCTCTTCAACCACCGTAATAAAATAATTGTAATTTCCGTAATATCGTCGTCCGCTGTATTTCTTCTAATTATTTGCAAATTATCGACCCGTCAAGGTTTGTTGTTTTGATTATTTGATTTGTTTGTGGTGAATTGAATTTGAAAATAAGAAGTTGATACTAGGTAGTAGTAGTAGTAGTAACCATACCGTAAATGTGGATTTGGTTCGAGGCAGATCTAAAGCGCTAGTCCCTTATCGGTGATAGTAATATCCCAAATATCCTATCCGAAGCCTTCTGTTATTTTATTATATAGAAAAACTGCCGTAGAAGATGATTGCAAGTGTTTTTTGAATGAGAATTCAATACAATATTAACATACAAATGTGATGACAATAGGTATAATACAATACAATAAAATTCAAAAGAATGTATGTATGTGTTGTTATTTGGTACAGATGGATATATTAGAGGGAAAAACTAACTCCTGTTCTACTATATAATTGGTTTCACTTTATTGTACCTTTTTAGTTCTATGAAAGTGAGTGAATGAATGAATGAATGAATGATTTTTCCCACTTAAAAAAACAGAGAAACCCATAATTAAGATTGGACCAAAAACACGTCTTTTCACTTTACTTACTGATCAGAAGTCGCGACTTTCAAAACTCCCATAATCAAAATATCAATAAATAATCAATAAATACTTCTATTATTATCAAATCAAAATATATAAAATGGGGGTAAGAAAACAAAACAAACACTTAAAATGGTAATACTGGTTTCATACTATTTCCTATTTAAGGTGTTGTTATGAAATAAAATGTATATAGGAACGCGTCCGACTGGTTGGTACTCCAATCAAGCGTTATTTGAAGTAGCGTCTATAACATTTTATTGGTTGCAGCGCGTAAAGTGTTGTTGCTGCTAAAGCTACGGTATGGTTTACAAACCACGAAATGACGCATTTGGATAACAACAACATTGAATAACATCGCGAGAACTCTCTCTTATATACATACACATACATATCATTTTATAAAGGATACATACCCAGCCCCATGATTTTCAAAACATAGCTTCATTTGAGCCCATCTAGTCTAGTACTTTTCTTCAAACATAATAGAGACCCTTAGAAGAGACCCTGCTACTCGAGTAGTTCCTTTTTGTTACCGTGTGTAATCCAATCACAACATATAAACGGTACTTATAGTGGTACTGTCTGTGCCTGTGGTATCACAACATATGGTAACTGCGAGTATGTATGGGGGAGAGCTTTCACTTTTCTTTCATTCTAGTTACTTCCCTTCTCTTCCATACGGGGAAACGCGGTGTGAAAAAGAGAGTATGAAAAGTCAATATGCTTCCCCCTTACCATGTACTTCTTACCCCTGCCCACCATTACCTAGAGAAGTCTTTAGCACACATAAGATGCTTGGAATAATACTTGGCCGCGTACAAGTGTTCTTACCTGCGCGCTTAATTAACAATTCCAATGATCAAACCTCACTTAATAAATCAAATCTTTTTATCATCAGTTCACAGCTCTTTGCTCATAGTCAAAAAAGGATAGACGTACGGAATACCGAGTGTTACGTTCTCAACCCAGAAAGCGGTTAATAAGACACTGCGGGGTACCTACTAGGTACCCGCTGAAACCACAGCATCATAAATCAAAACCTCGATATAAGGTTCAACCATACCCGACCTAGAACACCCTAATTTAAAGCCGCCAATACGGCACACTCCACATCCCCAGCCATCTAGTTGTAGTCCATCTCTACTCATTATCACGGGGAAGTATTAAGGTTCAAAGCATAAATCGTCAAATCTACTTAGGTAAATCCCGAAATTTCCCCCAGATTTAACACACCACAGTGTGGATGTTAGTCCCATTTTATATTGGTTTTCATCTCTTCTTTTGCTTGTTCAAAGTTTCCTAGTAGGGATTTTCGAGTGAATACTCCAGTACTCCACATGAACATGGCGGTGGGAACTATGTGGGATGGTCATTCATCCCATAAAAGTGGGATCTTGGTGAATAGATGCTAGATGCTAGATGCTGTTATGGAGGTCATCTAGTCTTTGTCTAGGTAGCGGGGTAGTAGTAGTCTTTCGACTTATAAACATTACCCGTCTCCCACGATCCCAAAAATGACAATTGAATCAGCTGTCAAGAGTTAGCTTACTTCTCTCCACGACGATGCGGTTCACTCTTCTAGCTACTGCGCTTTTGGCAGGGCTAACAAATGCCCAAAATACCACAAGCTCTGAAATTGCAGCTCAATCGTCAGGAACTGTTGGTTCCGCAGCTGCTACGAGTACTTCTACGTTCGACAGTGATGTGCCGACAGATGCACCGGTCCCGGGAAATTATACTGGAGCATTGAGACCTCAGATACATTACTCACCACCTCAGAATTTTATGAATGATCCTAACGGATTGTTCAGAGATGCTGATGGTCTTTGGCATATCTATTATCAATGTAAGTTACAAGACGTTGAGCTGCTTAAAGAATGGCGTATTAACGATCAATCAGACAATCCTACCGATATTGTAGCTGGAAACGTAAGTGCCTTTAGTTGATGAATCTGCTCTCTTCACGCCTCTCGTCCTAGTTTCCGTCACCAATTGTACCTCCCGATCTTTATCATCCTTGTCCGCGCAAAATACCTATGATATACTTCACTACCCCCTCCCATCCAAACTCATCCATGATACTTAATTCTGATACCACATCTAGCAACACTGGGGCCACGCCACCTCACCCGACCTCTACCACTGGACCAACCAAAAGATCGCCCTTTTCCCCAGTGCCCCAGGAGAAGGCATCTACACCGGCAGCATCGTAGTCGACCACAACAACACATCCGGTTTCTTCCCCAACCAAACCAACGGCGTCGTCGCCATCTACACACTCAACACCGCTTTAGCCGAAACCCAAAACATCGCCTATTCCATCGACGGCGGCTACACCTTCACCAAATACGCCTCCAATCCGGTAATCCCCTCTAATTCCACTCAATTTCGAGACCCGTACGTGATTCCTTATGAAGATGGATGGGTCATGGTAGTGGCCTACTCGCAAGCCTACGAAATCGGAATCTTCACCTCCCCGGATTTGAAAACCTGGACCGCCGCTTCCAACTTCAGTCACCATGGTCTACTAGGCCTACAATACGAATGCCCGAATCTAATCCGCATCCCCGTTGACGGCGACTCTCCAGACGACCCAAAACCCACCTATCTCCTCATAATCAGCATCAATCCCGGCGCACCCCTCGGCGGTTCCGCTACGCAATATTTCCCCGGCACCTTCAACGGGACACACTTTGTAGCCATTGACTCCGCAGCGCGAATCGGCGATTTCGGCAAAGATAATTACGCAGGGCAATTCTTCAATGATTTTTCTTCACAAGACGAAGATGAAGATCCCATCTTCCTCGCCTGGACCAGTAATTGGGAATACGCGCAACAAGTCCCCACGGGTCCTCTCGAAGGATGGCGCAGTTCCATGTCCCTCCCGCGACGCACGCGACTCCTCGCAAACGCTACTCGTACCGGCTACGCATTGAGTAGCTATCCTTACAATTTAGACAGTCTCTCCCCAAGCATCCTCGCACGCAAAGATCTCAGTCCAGGAAATTCCTCCTCCTCTTCACTCACAGTAGATTATTCCACCACCAGCGGCGCAATCTGGCTCTCCGTAAACGTATCATCCATCCCCAACAACACCGTCGCACAAGGAACCCTCAATTTCACATTCTCCTCATCCTTCACAGGAGAATCCGTTACAGGGGGTATGTATTTCGGAGGCGACACACCCTTCTGGCTATCACGACGTAATGTCCACGGGGAATTCGCGGACACGAATCCATTTTTCACGGACAGATTTTCAGTTACGAATACGATTAATTCAGAGGGAACGTTTGCGTTGGATGTCTTGATTGATAGAAGTATTTTGGAGGTGTTTTTGGATGGGGGCAGGAATTCGGGGACGATGACGTTCTTTCCGGAGGGGGTGCTGGATGGGGTGACGG
>JWJA01005893.1:0-15477 GCA_000812885.1 Lanzia echinophila
GAGTGAGAGTGGCAGTGGGGATAAGGATAGTAAATAAAAGGCAAAAGGAAAAAGGGAAAAGTTTTAGATCTGGTGGGATTGGTATTGGAGTAGTGAATTACAATCAATTTTCAACCTGTTTTTGTTGCAACGTAATATGAAGTGGTCTGACATGATGCCATTTTGATCGAGTGGGTCTTTCTCGGCGGGGTAATAGCATACAATATAAAAGGGAGTAGATTCTCCAGTAGCACCGAACTTGGCTATCGAAATCAGTTACGGAGATGAGAAGACGTGGTGATGCCCCCGGTTTCTCAGAAGTAGCTAGTTGAGCTACTTTTTTGTACATTGAAGTCAATGGACGTTGGTTCGTGAAAGAGTTTCTTTCTGAAGGACCGCAGGTATTCTCGTCTGTAATATTGCTGGCTATCACGCCGCTGTCTTTTCATCTTTTTTGGCATTTGGATGCTGGTTATTGTTACTAGGAGAATCCAGTGTTGTCATTTACATGGCTCAATTGTTTATTACCGTCCTTTACTTCGGAGATATCACGTCGGCAATATACACAGGAGAATTAGTATGTGCCTACACGGAGGTGTAGATATCTGAGAGGGTATGAGCTCGTCAGCATCCATCTTGCTCTGTACGTTTACACGAACCGCATGCCGTAGCCATTTCGAATCGGAATTCTGTTTGTGTCATACATGCCTTTGTGGAGGTTTAGGGGTTATTTATAGGGCTTTTCTGGGGCGTGGGGTAGCTAGATGGGGGAGTGAATAGTGAATGAATAGATCATGCATCGCGGTTGATAGATGAGTAAACCAGAGGGGATTAGGGTTAGTACATAGATTTTGCTAGAACAATGGGGAATGTAGATTAGATGAATCACATGAATTGGCACAATAATTCTTCTGGTTGCTGAAATGCTGATTTACGCTAGTGGGTCTTAGGAGAGTAGTATATAAAAAGGATGATGGATTGCCGAGCGAGAAACTATAACTTGCATCTAATAGCTATGGGATGATAACGAAGTAGATTTCCAGCATGAAAATAATCCAAATTTCTTTGACCAGTCATGCACAATAACACCGGGGCATGGTCTCGTGAAGCGGGCATGTTTATGGCCCTGTATATAGTGGGGAATTGCATTGCTGTTATTTCAAGAACTGAAGTGTTGTCACCATCTTGCATATCACCATTGTCGTCAGTTATCAATGCGAGGATACCGTATTAACAGCAAGCTTTGAAGAACTCATCTGTCCGTACATTAGAATTCCATACGTTTTTATGCCCTGAGTTTTGGATTGGGGTTCTTGCCCGTATTCCTGTCCCTCAAGCCGACAAGTCTTCGTTGATGAAGAGAGAAGAGATTCAATATCCTGTGCATGGGTTTGTGAACTGTTCAATGAGATTAATTTATAGATGGATGGTTTGTGGTGTGGGGTCATTGCATGAAGGGAGTAATGTGTATGAGTTTTAGGGGTATGATGAGTGGGGTTAACGAGGTGCGGTTGGTAGGGATGCTGGATATGGGGGCTAAAAGGGTGGATAAGGTTAAGGGATAGAGGGTGATGAACCAGTGAATATGTACCCGCAAGTCGGGTATTGTGATGAAGAATACGATGTAGTCATCCGCTTAATTTGAGGAGTGGTACTTATAAGAAGGAAGTCAGTTGTTGAGTGAGAGAGAGACTGTGATTTGAATGATTACGAAAAATTTAACGATTTCAAGGGTCGAGGAGTTCGGAGATATTCGACATGTGCTTCATGCATATAATAATCAAGGAGCGGGAATTGCATGATGGGTTACGGAACTAGCAGACGGGCGAGAGTATTGCATTGTCGACACTTGGGTCTCGTTGTCTTTTATGTGTTCCGATTTTTATTCTTGTTACCATTATTTCTTGCGACAACTGACACGATGCTGCTATTTATGGCAGAAAAAAAGTTCGGACGGGTAATATCATGGAGATTATATCCAATGCTGCTTTTGACTGAGAATGTGATGAGCTGTATGTGTGCGCTTATCTAGATCACTTGCTACTTCATTCCATTTGAATGGAACAAGTAAACTTCGTTCCGTGTGCTGGACCTTTTGGGGTTTGAATTTGCGTTTATTTATAGATGAATACCTTGGGGATTCTTGAGAGCTGATGTCATAGTAATCGCGATGAGGGGTAGAGTTGATGGTCAGTGAATAGGGAATTTGAGCCTAGTAGGGATGGTGAATATCAATTTTGAATGTTGGGTGGGTAGATGGTAATAGATTAGTGGATGGCTTTTTAGATGATAGAATGCAATGCAGTATAATGCAGTGAATGTTATTAGGCTAATTACCTAGGAGTATTGGGAATTAGTATATAAAGCAAATCGATTTGTAAACAAGAAGCTGCAATCTAGATGTCCTCGTTGTAAGCATTACTTCATGCGATGAAGTGAAAGTTATTTGCATCAAATACAAAGCAATACTGAGGACAGAAAGCCAAGGAGATCTATGTCCGTGTTCTCGAGTTCCGGAGGTCCATCACTGCCAATTATCATGCATTGTTACCTTTTTTGGGACTGTGCAATCTTGATACTATCACTGGTGGATTGGTTGCTATTATCGCTACCCGATGTGGTCTGTATGAAGTCGTGGGCAAAGGATAAGAAAGCTGGACGGTATAAAGTGATACAGATGGGATAATTTAGTGTGCTCCATAGAGTTGCTACAAAAAACCGCGTTGCTTGCAACGTATAGAGTCCGTTGGAGTTACACTTTGTTAATTTATAGAAAAGAATGCGATGATACTAGTCTGTAGAGTATCATGTCTATTAGGATTAGGAAGTAGAGTTGGTGCGAGTATCTACTAGAGGTCGAATTGGGTCAATATTGCTGAACCTACCTTTGCTTGCCAGCTTGCAAGTCCCGCCTTCGAAGGTCCCGCTTGGGCGAGTGTACATTGGCATAATTGCCAACAACCTGAAAGGATTGGTCATGTGGAGGATCAGCCGCAATCTAATGTAAGTGGGCGCGCTATGGATCTTGGGAAGAATCGTCTATAAATTGTCTATCAGATCGGATTTTAATCTCTCTATACGAAAATACTTACGATGATTAGAAGTGTGTGGTATGCGGATGACCACCCGGAATCAGTCCTAATTATAGTAGCTCTTGATAATCCAAATGACATCAGTGATCTTCGTTTCGAGGGCGAATTTCAACTCACTTATTGCAAGTTTTAAACGTGGCAGTGAAATTGATATGAGATGCGATACCAACAACATTGTATCCGGTAAAAAATGTCTAATCGCCGACGACAATATCTGCAAGTTGACTGTCAATGAAGTATCAGTATATTAATGAAGTTCGCATTCAATATCGAGCATTCGCTGCTCCATCTCAGACATTGGTAAAGTGCGAGAAGTCCTCTTTTTCAATATTACGCGACCACCAAATTATTTTTATCACCAAACTAAATTTGTTCTACCAAAAATACAAGAACTTTTCTCGGTGCTTCCCTTTACCACACACTTCAGTCCACCCCATACTACGAAGACTATTGGGATGCCATAGTCTAGTTAGTAAGGATGCGCATATGTGCTGCTTATCTAAACTCTCTCATACAGATTTGATCTCGTTAATCGGATGGCAGTTGCACTAATTCACAACCATTAACCCTCTCCAAGATGATGCTACAAGAAAGCCTCCGTCTCTTTACTACACCATTTCACAAACTTGGCCTGAGTCCCCTTTCCACCCTCCGATTCCTCCTTCATCGAAGTCTCGAGTGCTTTGGGAAGAGCACCAAACCTTCCCCAAGGGTATACATAAGATCCACTCTTATCAGGAGTTAATTCCGGTGCAATCGCCGCCCAGAGCTCCGTATACGCCCCGTTTATAGGCGGATATACCATGAGATTGACCTGTAGCCGCACCATTTGTCAGAAATCATGTCAACCGCAGCAAGAGAGTAAAGTATGCAAATCCACCACTTACCGTAAACCAATAGACAAAACCAGACCAATGCCGCTGTAATTCAGTCATCAGATTCCCCGGATTAAAAGCCGCATGCACGACACCCGTTTGTGGCGTTGTTTTTGCACATTCCTTTGCTAGAAAGACGTTGCCTATTTTCGACTGTCCGTAGTTCATTTCTACGCCTTGATCGGTGACACAACCCTCGTTGTCCATGATAACGCCCTGTCCCTGTGGTGAGGCGACGTGCACGGCGATGGATCCGGCCCATGCGACGCGCACGGTACCAGTGGGAGAGGAAGAGGCAGTTTTGGTGAGGAGTGGGAGTAGAAGTTGGTAGAGTAGGTAATGTCCTAAACAGTTAGTGCCCATTTGTAGCTCGTGTCCTTGTGCGGAAACGCTGCCTTTAGGGGGAAACATGACCTAGATCACGGGTATCCGGTATTAGATAGATTCCGCGAATTCGGCGTGAGCGCGCGGGTGTATATCAAACACGAAACAAGGATGAAAGATGAAACAAACATACGCCGGCATTATTCACGAGAACATCAAGTCGCTGCTGCCCAGAAGTGAAAGATTGAACAGCAGGTTTAATGGTTTTGAGGTCCGACAAATCCAGATACACAAATTCCACGTGGCCACTGCTCTTTGGCGCTGCCTCTTTGATGCGCGTTAAGGCGTTTTTGGCTTTAGTTTCATCGCGACCGGCGATATAAACCGTCGCATTATGCGCGTAGAGGATTTTGCATAATTCGAAACCCACGCCGGTATAGCCGCCCGTCACGAGGAAGACCTGAGTATACATGTCAGAGATACATGAAAGGTAGGAATGGTGGGGTGATTGATTCCACTTACTCGTCCTGCTTGATCGGGACAGTTCTTCTCAGTAATAGGTGCGGCGGGAATGAAATAGCATTGGCTTAACGCGTTACCCATGATGTATGAAGGATAGGAAATGTTTATGCTTCAATGCGACTCACCGTTTCCTACCTCGGCGTTTATGCAAATTATGATACGGTTGTCCATAGCGCCCGAAACGGCACTTATCCCTTTTTTCCATTCGTTTGCTAGTCCACCACCATTCGGATTTTTTACTTATGTACTTTCCCATGACACGATTTAGAAGCTTACCGCCATCTAAACTTTTATCTTAAAACTTGACTCTGAACGTAAACCAATAAAATGGGGTTTGTCATACTCAAACCCGACAAGTATCTGGGCAGTTATGATGTGCCGGACATAAGAAAACCATTGCTTGGTGGGGATCTGTGTGCCTGCGGTCAGCAAGTTGCAGATGGAAGCTTAGATAGCGATTTCTCAGGTACATTCAGGGCACGACCCAGGTGTAATCAGTAACTAACCGCTGGCTAGATGGGATCCCTAATATCGGGAATCCACGACTTGACAAGAGATTGCTGCCAATTTTAGATTATGCTCGTAATCACTAAGATAGCCGGATTTCCCTGTCTTGTTTGTTGGTGAGTGGTACATGCGCATGATGCGCATAACTGGACGACTTTTCCTATGCGACACCTCGCCACACAACTACAGTCTAACCTAGATCTTTCAACATTCCCGCATCTCATACCTGTTCAAACTCATCGCTTTGAAAGTCTTGGGTCTTCCTTTGCCTGTTTTGATTATAGTGGAGCAACTTATGGAAACTTCAAGTCATTTGTGTCCATCTGTTCTGGCCATTGCGCAATAACCATTTTGAAGACTTGGTTGTCAGGTTACATTCTGTTTTTTTATCATCGTGTAGCAACCGTATGCCTGTTAAGTCGACTTTATCGGTACCCCCACTTCCATTCTCCTCTCTTCTCATCCTCTTTTGGATTCTTTACAGCTTTTCAAATTATCGGTACTTCACCGCATTTCATATATTTCTGGTTCAAAAGCAACTTTCTTTTTCTTTTCTTGATCACTTATCTGTTTGAGAATACATGGGCATTCAAGCGTATATACTTCTTCACACGTAAATCATAAACAAGCTCGATCAAAATAGTTGTCATGTCAAACCACTGTTGGTATTATTCAGTGTTCTTAAATACCAATTATTCACGTCTCAAACTCCTCATCCGAGCTATCGTCTCCAAATGACTCCTGCTTATCCTTCATATCAGAATATCGCGATCCTGGACTAGACGTCATGCGTCTCAACTCATTCTGCCAATAATCCCATATTACTCTGTAGTGCGGAATCACGGCCCCGTCGCATTTGTTCCCTATAGCCCAGGGCCAATAACCAAGAACTTCAGTCAAATGAAAGCGCCTGCACGCTAGTTCAATCTCCTCCTGAATAACGCGCAGCAAGTCCCTTCGTTTCTTTGATGTACCCCTTCTCCTGATATGGATAGCATACATGGGATTGTTAATATACTCAGGCTTGATTGGTGATTCTGAATCTGGAGGAATTTCCTCCTCAAACCCAATGTTCTGATGTAATCCGGACATCTCAAATAGTAGAAAAAGGTTTCTCGTCCGTAAGTTGTGGAGTCTATCTTGCCACTCCTCAGGTTCGAGTTTCATTAATCCCCAGACTTGATAGTAGGACCTTATGAACCGTGCTCTTTCGCCAGAAGTCAGACGTGGTGGGTGTTTGCCGAATCGGCTGGTTGGTCTGCACATAATCGGTTTATAAGATTCTGGAATCCCAAAATCAGGATTCACTTTTGGCACGTTAGCGTTTTTCTTGTGTTGCCTGTTTTTGGAACTTACCCATAACTCTGGGTACAATTTCTTCTTCGAATTGCAGGATAGCCCTTTCTACTCTCCCAGAATTTCGTACCATGCAGAGAACGTTTTGAACAGACAATGGCTCGCCCAATGCCGGCCCGCCTTGATCGGATAATAGCATACGTGCATAGCGTTCGCATGAGAGGCTCGTTGGTGCAATATGGTTGTAGATTATTGTAGCATTCTCTGACCATACGAACCTGAATTTCTGACACGCTTGTGCCAAAGAAAAAACGTCCGCAAAATTTGGAAGTAAACAAAAGATCTTGGCAATTAATTCTGCGGGTAATGTATCAAGAGAAATGTCATTAAGCTTCAGGTTTGAAAACGAAATTGGCTGCATGATGTGAATGTGTTGAAGTTGGAAGTAAACTGTTTGGTTCTAAGATCTTGGTGCTGTGCTTACATATTTCAATAAATTCTCAAACTGTTTAAGACCTTGGGGGCGGCGGCACAGCTCCTAATAATGCACAATCTTATTTACACGTGGCCACTCTAATACCCGGCCTGTGATGAGGTTGAGAACTGCACAGAAGATGAACAGGGGTTGTTATTGGCAGCTGGATACGGGTATTCACTCAGTGCACCAGTGTGTATAGTGATTAATGAATTGGAAACCAGCACCCTTAAAAACCCAGATCTTAATGTCCAACTTTAGTTCAGTCATTAAAATGGTTTTTGATGTAAGACATCAAATCATATCCGAACAATCAAATTCTCAAATGTAGAAGTATTGTTTAAAGATTTGGTTTCTTCAGTCGATTTGAGATCTTAAAAGTCTTTAATGAATTAGTGAACTTATTGGTGTTGAGATGTTTAACGCTTGAATATGGAGCCCGATTGCACTTTGCCCAATAGCTTGGAATGGAATTGCCATTGGCAAATCCATATACATTACGTGAGATGTATGAAACTCGCACCATCGAATCGCAGAGCGACTTCCACACTTCACCGAGTAACTTGGAGAAGGATCATTATTGAGAATGGTACTCTGAAGATAACTCACACTTCATTACCTTTTCGTATCCTTGCAGCGCTTATATGAGATATAATTTTAGGTAAGATCCTTCAGAGGGACAATTGAAAGTCTTGGTAGTGAATAGTCTCGGTAGGTGGTGTGGTGAGATTAGATTAGAAGTTGGTGACGGGTTGGATTTCCGAAATCGGTGAACAATCAAGAGCAGGTTGCGGGTTGGTAGAACTATTACGACTATGTATCATTAGCAGCATTGATAATTGACCATGAAGAAATCTATATATGGTTTATTCATTAGGTTCTTATTCTGGCATGGAGGCATTGCCATGCGCGATTTTACGGTCTTCTGCTCGATGTTATGTTGGTAATGTATGAACCTGGTGTACCTCAACTTGGAGTCATTGCTATCTACCGCTTTGTGGGTTTCTAATTCAAGTCGTCTCAATGTCTCTTGAACCTCATTGGATCTAACATGAAGGATTCTTGAAAAATGGAGGCAGTGTCATCAGTTGTTTTACGGGCTTCTATTCCAAATCACATTACTGCCTCATGAACATTATGTGGTCCAACATGGAGGGCTTATGGGGCAATGTACGCATTGGTATCACTTGTTTTGCACTTAATCATCTTCTTTAGTTTCTTATATATATCGAGTTGCATGTAACTTCTTAAATTTATCTCCATTATCCTCAAACACTCACTCGAAACCAACCCCCCTCTTAGCCAACTTAGCTTTGCTCTTTGCCAACATTTGGATTACATTTGATTTTGCTATGTATTTGCTCAGCACTCCTCCCTCGCAGGTCTTTTTCCTACTCCATTTTCTTTCTTCTCTCCCTCTCACCAAAGCGCAAGGTGGTTGTTTTTCCCACGACGTGTCCGATTTCGAAGCCGCAACATCTGACGGTCCCACCAGCGACAAAACCGCTGGAATCGGCGTTGAATTTGAAACCGGTAGCATTCTCTTCGAAAAGGAAACAGGAGAATGCGATGCCGAACCAACCTTTGCTTCAAAAGGGATGATGGTTGCTGGTCGAGGTTTGGGACAAAACTGGGCTCTGACCGCGGATTCAATATCTGAGGGTAATATCCTTACCGCGGAATATATTGTCGACGGCAAGATGGTGAAGATCGGAACTGGGGACGCGGCAAGAGCTGCCTCTGCTATTGCAGCAGATTTTGTAAGCTCGGATCAAAAGTTAAATTACCAGTGCACTCATAGTTTGACTTTAGGCTGATTGGGATCCATCCACCAAGATGAACCCCAATTCATTTGAAATAGACCAAAGTTCCTGCAATCCTTGGAGAATTCGCACGCCTGCCGAGAGTGGTGGATTTGCAAAAATCCCCTGGGCTCCGCAAGTCACGGCACCAATGCCTCTAGAGGCAATCAGTGACTTGTTTGGTAAGAACGCCGCAAATCAAGCGAATGCTTTATTGTCAATAACAGCAGGCCCGCCTAAGGAACAAATGATTTCCGTGACGAGGGCTTTCTTTCAAAGCAGACCAAACGGAATTTCAGCGGCTGTCGCCACAGATGATATTCTCGGCTTCTTTTCGCTAATCATATCATATGCAAAGGCTGCCAAGGCGTTTGAGGAGTATGAAAGCCCAAAGACATTAACTACAATCATGCCTCGAACGGACTTCACCACTATCTTCGCCCAAGTGAAGGGATCGGTTCCGGGCTCACTTTATAACATCGTGAAAGTCCTTGCTTGCTATAAGCAAGATGGTACAAACCTTGTGTAAGCACCAACAAACATTTAGCAGGAGCCACACTGACTCTTACTCCTAGCCTCGACACTGATTATTGTAGCGGGACTGTTCAAGCCCCCGTAACTGGTACAAAGATGGACGGGCAAACATTCACCGTTATAAGCTCATCGGATCTCGAGCCTCAATCTCTCAAAGTCTCGGATTGGATCAATGGAATCGGCGAGGGCACTGTACCCGATGGCCTCACCACACTGGACAAATTTATTGACAGTTCCATTGGCGGTCTCGGCACAGCATTAGAAAACCTTGTCGGGACGACCAACCGGGCAGTTCCTCTATTTGAGTTTAGAAACCTTGAAAAAGCCAGTTCACCCGACTTCGAAACTCGAGTGAACGAATTTGAACAAGCCATCATCGAATACCACAACGCCCACTTGAATGTTCCCCGTGATATAGTGGAGAGGGCAGATGCTAAATATTCTCATATCAAACGAGGAGCTTCGAGCGCCGCAGCTTGCTCAACATTAGATTCATCATCTTCAGCAGTATCGGCTCCAACAACCACACCAGCTCCATCCTGTACTCTGCATAAATCAGATCCAGATGCAGGCGTGAACAGCCCATTCTGTGTTTGTGACTCTTCAACACTGCCCGTCCTTTCAGTTGCTACCACAGCGACTGGGCCGGATGCAAGCTGTGCCTACACAACTCTCCCGGGACCCACAGCAGTCATTACCACTACCACAAGCCTAGGACCGGCTACAACAAATTCAGCACTTTGTCAAGTCTGCACGCCTGTTGAAATAAATGAGGACACCTGTACCACAATTCCAAACTGCTACCCCCAAGCAGCTGCAGCATCTGTTCAAGCAGGTACATCTCCAGTGAATGTTGGAACACTAACCGGTACCGCGCTCTACACATCCATCTCTTCCGCCCTCGAAAAACTCTGTCCACCTGTCACGCAGACAACAACGTCAACTACGTGCTTCGAAACGGAGACGGTTTCCATAGGTTCCATCCCCTTCATCGAACTTGAAGAACTGGCCTCCGGTTCATTAGACGTGACTGTCAAGAGCAGTCAGTATAATGCAACTAGTCTACGAGATGCGATGATCAAATCCGCAGCGCTGACAGCTCAACAATCTGCCACGGGGAATAACTGTCGCAATGTTACTTATCAAGAAACCACACTGGAAAAACGTTCTACCCTCGATTGGTTTAAGGAATCGATGGGCTTGAAGACAGCCAGAGATCATCCGACTTCCATAACTAATACTATTTCCATCTGCAGTGCAGGGGGTTTCGCAGGCGTTCAATACTTCTCCAAATTCTGGAGGACAGCCCCCCAACCTGGCGCGACGGACTTTTTGGATGCGAGTTGGACATTTAATGATAGTGACGGAGAGTTCTTCTGCGATTTCTTGGAAGCTTTAGCAGATGAACTTGTGGTTATTGAGCCGGAGTTTGCGGTAGGGGAAGTCGAATTGGGGGAGGAAATTAAAGCGATTTGTGCGAAAGCTGCGGCGGCTTGAAGGAACAGAGATGATTTGATGAGCAATCGAGATAAATGATTATCTTTTTGCTTGCACTTCCACATTTGTTGGGGTTGTATTATTATGGCATTGAAAGGGTTTTGTGTATAGTTTATTGTGTTATCTTAGGGTTTGTGTAGATCAGTTGTAGGATGAGTGTTTCGGGTTTCCTGTATATCTACTTGTATGGCTGCTGGTGATGGTGAATGAATTACCGCATGTTCTGGTGATATGAGAATTGACATGATTTTAAGTTGAAAGTATATAATGCAAAGTTCAGTCCAGGATTCTCGGCCTATCCTTTGGCTGCGACGACAAGCACCTGATTCAGCCAACTATTATCTAATGTCCTATCTTCATAGTCCTACCGCATGATGCCAGAGATTCTGTAATTACCGATTATCAGACCCATTTATTCATAGCGTGGTACCTCCACTTGCTAGTCTGCTGGTTAAATTGGAGGGTCGGCGTTCTTCGTTGCCATCTGAGTTTTGGTCCGTCGATGCTCTTGTATATTATTTTTATGAATGGGGATGAAGGGAAGTTGACATTTTAGAATGATTGTGGGTGGTGAATATCCCCTTCAACAGTTGCTATATTTTTACATTTTCTAAAGTTTTCATACCATCTCAATCTACCTTACTGTCTTGGTCATCCATCTACCTAATCGGTTTACTCACAGTGAAGGGATATGGATAATATGAGGTTTAATATAAAATAGTGTTGAATATGAGAGACTTTGAGGTAAAAGGTTCCATTAAGTTCTTAAGACTAGGTGGGAGAACCCTTAATTAAGTACAGAGAGTAGAAAGGGTAACGCTAGAATACGTCATTTCTCAACAGATAGCACATCGTTTACATTCCTAGGCGACAATGTCGCCAAGATGTTGTTTGGTGGAGTTTACTCACTTGCGGCCCAGCTTCGTCAACCTTAATATCAGCGCTCCCAGTGCAAATTGCACTCCGAAATGCAGCGCACCACACATCTGGATTCACAATGTAATTATAGATACAAGGTATTACATCGTCATCCTGATTTCTGACTTATGCCGAGAGATGACCGCAACTTAAAATTCATTGTTGTCTATTCGCGCTTTACGCGTTTCTGTGAAGAAAAGCTTTATCTTGACTTGATTCCTAACAAAAAGCTTATTAACGAAGTATCAAAATAGCATCAGAAAGCGTACAATAACAAGTCCACAGCGGCAGCGAAGGCAATAAGAGTACCGACGGCTGTGAGCATAATACTATCAGATATATATATTCTCCCTCGGAAGTGACCACATATTTATAACAACACCGCAGTGCTCATGACAAATACAAAATATCTCGCCTAAAGTAGAATGAATCGACATCTATTGTGGCAGAAGAACCGACAGTAGTGTTGAGATGTGAATGAGAGTTAGGGAGTGGCTGAGCAAAGAGGAACTGCCATCCCATTCGATCATAAAAGAACGGCGCTGTGAAAAGTAATGGTAGGTTTTTAATCGGGAAGAGGATGTGATTAAATACTAGGAAGGTTAGGTAATCGGATTGTAGGTGGGGAGGTTGTGGAATGGTATAAGAGACGAAGTGGATAAGTCCCAGGTAGCTAAGAATTTGTTGCAGTGAATACCGAGCCTACGTTGTAGTGCAATCACACACTTTTTACTGATTTCGAGTTTTCGTAGCCATATTTCTAAAACCCTTCCCCGAGAATTGAACCTACCCAGGATCCACAAATAACCCACAATTTCGTTTCTCACAATATTATAAAAACTCCCCTTCTCCCTCCTATGGAGAACCACAATACCGCAACAGATATACACTTTTCCAATGCCGCTAAGGAGTTGACCTCTCGCTTGACAAGCATAGATGTATCGTTCACACCTCAGATGCATTTTGACCACTTTTTTGAGTGAACCAGAATCCAGTATAGAATTCACCGTGATACTAATGCAGAAGTGGAATGGAAATTTGGCAACAAAGTCGGGCGGAGATATTCGAAATGCCAATGGCCATATCAGCAAAAGAGCGGCAACGGCAATCATCACCCATCACTCCCTTCCATTTTCTCTAGTTTTGATCGATTAAATGTAACATAATGTAGTTCTAAAAGAGCCGATTGGAAAGTGACTTCATGGGTGATGTTTTCGAATCTTCGACGAGCCCAACTCAAGCAGTGGTCAACATCCTGTAGCGTTCTTTGAGAGAAATTTCTCATTGATTCCGGGTCCGAATAGCAAGTAGGGAGAGAGTGTATTTATACAATAGAAAGAAAGTAATAGCTTTATTTAAAGCCCCGCCTCTCCACCCCCATCCATGACTCCACTGCATCCCACCACAAATCATATCCAGTCCCATACAACAATTCTCAAAGCGCTATAAAAACTCCCACCCCCTTAAAAGTACGAATTATATATCGAGGATATCGTTCCTGATAACCTTCATGTGGAACATCTACCAAAGTTCGAAGTAAGTTTTAGATACGTCTCAAGTGTATGGCAAAAATGAGGCTTCATTTTCTTCCAGACATCCACCTCGACATTGACCTCAACATCAGCAGTGACAGCAACGGAAATAATTGATGAAAAACAACAACAGCAAGCCTCAACCAACCTTCGATGAAACTTCTATGAAATCTTCCAGTCTCTTAAGCTCGTTTAAAAATACATCCTGATATATTTCAACTTCTGCATTCATATTCACCAATGGAAAAATTCCAATGCTAAGCAATCTTTGATAACACAAACCAACAATCTTTCTCCTTAAACTCAACGACCGTTATCAATATCAACAAAAGCAAGAATAAGATCATGAATAACGACAGTCTTTACCCGTCTTCCACTCCCATGTCCCGGAAAGGGAAGTAGCAAAATAGCCACCTCATGAACTGTGATATTTTCTGTCTCTCTAATACCGGTCCTTTCTCAAGTTCCATTAGCCAGAACCCTGAAATGTGAGTTATGGTTGATACAGAAAGAAGGATGGAGAAAGACGGGTATTTATGTTAGAAATGAAGAGCAGTAGCGCCTTTCTTGCTCGCCTTTTTTTATTTTTTTATTTTATTCCTTGCTCAGTTCTTGCATCTATTCACCCCCTCCTTCTCCTCTCCATTCACTTCCTCCCACCACCTTCTTTTCTATCACATGTACAAATTTAAATCCCACTATCTCTAGAAGTTGAGTCTTCGTCGCTATTGGGCGAAATATCGTAGTTTTTGATACTCGAAGAAGGATAAAAAGAGGGTATCCATAATAGACGGTGCTGTCCTTTAAAATCCTTCACTCACCATACTCATACTTCTTATTCTTTACCCACATCATTCACTTCTCACCACTTCCTCTCACTTTCTCCATACAATAGCTCATCCACACAATCCCTCACTTTCAGCCCTATCAACCATGCCCCTCCCTCTCACACCCCAGAATCCCTCCGCTACAACACTATAAAAGCCACTCTTCTCCCCTAGAAGAAATGGAATCATATAACGAAACAAAAAAAGCAAAAATTGCTTGATAAGATGGATACTACAAAGAAAGTCCAATGCACACCTTACATGCAGCATAATCTGTATCTTAAACTCAATCTTAATCTCAAGTGTCACATGTGAAGGATTTGTATATGAAGATGCCAGCCGACGATGATTGAAAACTAGAGATGCTTGGCAATGATGGTATTCAGGGCAGAGGTAAAGGAAAATAGCAATATAAGTGATAACTTCTTTTAATACATTATCTTCTTGTAACTTAGAAACTGTCGAAGAGTTTCATATAAGCTACCAACTACTGTTTTCTGTCTCCTGAAGTGAAGTCCTGTAAGTCAGATTGATTTCCGGCGTATTACAGTTGTTGATTCAAAACAATCAGAAGCAAGACGACGTATTTATACAAAAGAATAGGAGTAATACCACCACTATTAGCCCCTCTTTCCCCACTATCCTCTTTTCCCATCATCTCCATGCACTCATACCCAACGTACTTTCTTATAAATTGCTCCACATGCGTTCCTACCTATCTCCACTCACACATTCACGCATTAAAATAGATATGCCATAACTCACTCCTTCCTTTCACAACCCCTTCACACTCACATTCTCTTAAACCCACCCCACATATTACATTAGTATAAGAACCTGCTTTATCTACGGTCAATTCATAACTCATTACATTATACACCACCACTACACCGAGTATCCTTTCTATAATGCATTTTGTAGCTCCGTGTTACTTAGGTCAAACCTTCACATTGAATAGTAAACTCGTGAAGATCTAACCAAGAAATTGAGAAGGGAGAGTTGTCGGTAAACAAATTAAAGGAAATAGTAAGAACATCCGCTGCCAAACTTATAATAAACCAATAATGATAACTGCAATTCCTTCTCATTTTGAGGTTCTCTCTATCACCCTCTATGTCTTCCTTTCCATGAGGAAGAAACCGCATCCTAGCTTATTGCGTTGCAATATCTCCCAATTTTTTCTTCTGCTGTACCCCCAAGTCTGCATGTGTTGATAGGGCTGAAAGTGAGGGATTGTGTGGATGAGCTATTGTATGGAGAAAGTGAGAGGAAGTGGTGAGAAGTGAATGATGTGGGT
>JWJA01005896.1:0-11469 GCA_000812885.1 Lanzia echinophila
TACTCGTGGTCGCACACCTTTGAAAAATCCCCTAACGCCCTCTCTACGGTGAATCAACTTGCAACCCTGTCGGAAACCACTAACTGTTCGCAACTCGGCATCCGTGGCTGTGCCTCTAGTCTGCAACATAGTCTTAACCACATCCATTGGCGTGGTAAGTGCAGATGCGACACCTCCTGCGATGGCACCGGCAGTACAATGAGTCCATGGATCATATTTCTTGGTGGGGTTCATAAAAGTCGAAAGCGATTCATATGCGAGGAATTGGAGTGCAGTGAATGGTACGGTCATGGAAAGTGTAGTGGGGTAGGAGACGTAAAATGCTGAAAGTCCTTCGCTTCGGTAAACATATCGAGCACAGTCGAACATTGATTTGTACATAGCCTTCGAGTTATGCATTTGCATACGTTGTTTGATAACTAGGAGTGGAATGTCAGTGATATCCAATGTAAATTATTAGAGATAAAATACCATCGAATGGGTTCATTAGAGCATCGCTGGCAATGGTTGCGCAAGCTCCGCTTGTAGCTAGTCGTTGTCAGTATATCTGGAAACCTTGACTTTCCAATAATTACTAACCAGCAGCAACTGGGTGATGAACTCCAGCCTGATTTCCTCCCATAACATGTTTTACAGCTTCGTATGTAGCAAAATAAACCGCATGTGCAGGTCCTAAGCTGTTATCAGTACTTTTTGAAGCTTGCCGACTTGCCGAAGTGTACACTAACCAGCTCCCACAACCACACTCGACATGCCCCTCCACAAATTAAGGACCCCTTCTCCAGTAGCGATTCTGTATGTTCCTTGTATCATACCATTGTATACCGCGGATGGTGTTGGGTTCAAGATTTGCATACGGGTCTGCGCACAATGAGTATAACTTCTCGTTAAGAACGCCATCGAGAGCATTTTACCTTGATTGCGTCGATCGGATACATAACAGTGTGTTCCTGCAAGTCCATCAATGAGTATCGGTACATCCGGTTCCATATCGAATTAGCTTACAGCGATTCCAGCGAATGCGCCCGCGGTCATGTTTTGAAGCAACGAAAAGTTTGGTGGGAGCGATTCATATCTATTTGGCAAAATTAGCAACCGACGCCCCCTTCGCTGAAATAGATACAATTGTAGATTCTCATCATATCACTTACTCATCGTATCCTTCTGCCGGTTCTGCATTTGGCTGGGCCATTTGGGCCAGTCCCGCAGATCCTCCTCCGAGTTGTGCTGGTTGAAGAGCCAGGTTGTCGGCTTCCCAATAATCAACGAGCGGACGCAAAGTGCTTCTAGGTATGAATCGTAAACTTCGGATGGAGAATATGCAATGGTATATGGTGGCTCTGGAAGTTTTATGTTTTTCTGGTTTGTACTGAATATGTTTGTAGCAAACAAAAAAAATAAAAAAATGGTGATGCCCGTTTACTGCTTTTTTAGACACATTCAAAAAAGTAGATCCGACTGCAGATCAAAACAGGGATTAAAGAACGAAGTCGGCCGCTCTCTTTTTCTCTTCTCTTATTAGATTTTAGTACTAGAACCCGTGCAACCACAACATCAAAATGTTCATTGTGTGCATATAAACGTTTGAAACTTTTATATAAATATTCAAAAGAATTATAAAAGGAATAAAAACCCTTTTATTAGAAATAGGTATAAAAAGAGAAGAAGGAAAGGGGAACCTTGGAAGTATATAGGTAATAAAAACTCAACGTTTTCTCCTTCCTTTTGTGTTGATAGGTACTATAAGTAAGTACCATCTTCAAAAAATTGATGGACTCAAGAGAAACAAACTTGAAGAAAGATAATTGAAGCAAACCTGGAAAAATACACAGGCATAAACAGCTTTCTCAATCCAAAGGCTTATTGCATCGATACAGATTCTTTGTCCAAAATGCATCAGTATGTCCTAGGAGATGATCAGACCTTTCTTCTTCTTCGCCTTCCTAGCAGCTCCGCTCTCGCAAATTTTGAGTCTTGGTTGTGCTTTCAGGAAAGAAACTTCCTTGGAGATATATGGATATCAGCCAAACAAAATGTTTGAATCGTTTCGTATTACAAAAGGATTTCCTTCCTTGTATACGAAGCTTCAGGGTATAGGAACATATTTGGTTGGAATATGCAAACAAATGCAGGTATCCAGATGGGGATAAAGGGGAAAAAGAATCGGAAAATTGAAGAATAATTTCAAAGTTGTGTTTACTTGGACTTGGACTGGACTGGACTCGACTCCTATCGATAAGACCACCGATAAGAGGTACTTTATAAGGTTGAATGCACAGAGAGAGTCGGCATTTTTCGGGCCGAGATGTGGAAAATCTCCATTATCAATCATCTAGATGTCATTGGATCCCTATGCAAGGTAACATACATCATTGTGGTACGATATCCCTAGTAGATCAAGCATCAAGCAAGTATCAAACATCCATTTCTGCATCATGAAATCCCATGTTGTCAGAAATCCCATCTTTTGTTAGGCATTTTCTCAAAGCTCTATTTCTGTGTAAAGGTTATGGATATGCAGATCTAACAAGCAGAGACTTCTTATATATTTCCTATTAAAATCCCGAACCCTCTTCTAGATTGTGCATATGCATATCATTTGAATCCTTCTAGCTGTTTTGTGCAATGGATTTGGATTGGAGGCTCTATTGTGTAGAGCTTAGCAAATGTATAACAAAATTGATATGAGACCTTTGTTCACCATGTTGTACTGTTCTGAGTCAATTGGCAACTACACCAAGGCATGTGCGCGCCTTTAGATTCTGGATATTGCAGTCAAGCATCTAACTTTCTTTCTCATAATAATATCATAATCGATTACATCTTAAAATATGTTTGTGTTACCACCGGTATCCAAATGGCTACGTCAAACCCTATACCTATGCAATTGATGCATCCCAAACTCCATGATTCCCATATTCGCTATCAAATGCTGACTCCCGGTCTACCCTGTGTTTGCGCCTTCTGGAATTGATACAAAAGTCCCAATACTCCACCTCCACCAATAGCATCGACATCTTCATCCTCCTCTCCTCCCTTAGTGGCACTTCCTGTAGGAGAAACTTCCCATGTCGACTCGCCCAGATCAGCAACAGTTTCATGCACGCCATGTGTACGGCCGCTTCGATTCTCTGCGCTCACAAGCTCCTCGTCATCTTCCATCGGTTCCTCAACGATATTGGTATCTTTTTGGCCTTGGAACCGAGATCGAGAAGTTTTTCTCACACTACGAGCTCCAAACCCAGCGGATGATGGCTGATGATGAGGATCCAAAAGAATCGAAGCCATGGGAGACCCTCCACCCCCGTTAGGCGCGAACCGTGGGGTTTTTGCTGGCCGCTGTGTAGCACCGTGTTGTCCTTTACTAGTCGGAGTGACTTCGCTTCGACCCATCCGTGAGTTTTGCATATCTGCTGCCAATGTCGGAGACATCAAACCTGGGAATGCTGGAGGTGGATGAAATTGCTGTCGCATACCAGGAGGTTGATGTCCAGGCACACCTGTTTTGGGATTGAGCATGTAGTTATCCAGGAATCCATAGTATGAAGCAGCCATTTTGCCATGTTTCGTGGAATAATAATCCTCTCGGACATCAGCATTCACTTTGCCTTGTTGCGAAGCCCTCCCGATTCCTTTTTTAAAATCAAAAACAGCAAACGAACATACATATCCCACACCGTCAACGTGCACGGTGAATTCTCGGAAGAAGTCGATGATCTGATCAGCACATTTTGGTAGGCTGAACCATAAGATGAATGGTGTTATAATGATACTGAGAACTTCTTCCAGGAAAATGACAACTTTGAGTTGGTATAAAGTGGAGAATTCTCTTTTGACTTCGTCGCTATGAAGTCGACCCTGCCAGTGGTTAGGCATATAGTGAGTATATTCAACTACATTCCGCAGTGCATACTCTGGATCAAAAACAAGGTTTTCATCCGGTGACATGCCATTTGTAATAGCCCAAATTGACCCGAAAATTCCCAAGTAAAACAGAATTGATCTCTCTGGGGTGATGTCGAATCCGAGGAAAACTTCAGGATCCCATACAGTTGCAATAACAAGGACCGAGACGATTGCACCAGCCATAAATGTTATGAATCTGGCCACCTGGGCCGTTTTGACCTTCGGGAATTGATCAAGGTAACGGGATGCGAAAGGGTACGACATGTTGACACGTTTATTAAACAAATGGTGCAGCTCGTTGAACTCTCTGAACTTCCACTCGGCAAGAGGAGTATATGAGCGCGATCCGAGAGCTGCAGGGTTCTTATGATATTCCTGAGGACGATATTAGCCGAAAGTTCAATTTAGGATCCTAGGGTGCTTCATACATTGAAGTACCTTAAGAAGTACACAATAACTACGTATATAACGACGACCGGAGCGCAGATTACGTTCATAAAGCCAGCGAATAGGAATCTGTTTCGCAACCCATCACTCATCTGTCGTCGATGTGACTCTTTCAGGGCCAATTGTCTAACCTGGCCATATTCGTTGAAGATAAAATCTAGGATGCACCAATCTAGGTTCCACTCTAGAGTTCTTGAAAATAGTTGTCGACCTTGCAAAAACGGGATGGGCAATGTAAGGTCCAGGATCTCTTTGTTGAACAGGGCTATAAGATAGTTCTCTTTTCTCATTAATCGATTGGCTATATCGTGCGCATCAAGTCGCNCNTTTGATTGAGTCCCGGCCCACTNCCTATTATGAGGCGAAGTTTTTTCCATCGTGATAGGATTCGAGTCTCGCAAAGCCATGATTCTTCCAACAATGTCTTGCCAAGACACCGTCTGCATATCGCTATCCGGAATCTCAAGCAGATATGTATAGAAGTCACGCATTTGCATCAGACCTGGAAGGTCGGTCAAGATCTGATAAGCTCTAAAAAGTATGTATAAACAGAGTAGCCAAATTGCGAGATTTGAGAATCCGGAGATCTTCTTCGTACACTGTGGAACTAATACTTCCTTCAGGCTACGGGCATGCTCACGGTGGATTTTGTTGTAGTCGATGCATTGCGTCATGAAAGTTGTAAGTACGGCTGTGAATATGAGTGTTCTAAACAATCAATTAGTCCGATATACCTCACCCACAGGAATGAACGTACAAGAGATGTATAACTCTAGCAAGGACTATACACCAGATTCCGGCCCCTTCGAAATAATTATACACGGTCTTAATGAAGTTGTCGAGGTTTGTGACATTGATCCATCGCCACATTGCTCTATCTCGAGGGCTCCCAGTCAATATGCCAGAAGTCGGTCGAGATGGCTGTCGTGCCCCTGGTGTTGTAGGCCCGCCATCTTGATACAACCGCTGCTGTGCTTGTGTCGCTTCCCAACGCGCTCGAGTTTCAGTTGTGGATGGTCCGGGTATAGGTGGAGCTCTCTTTGCAACAGTCGTTTGCCTGGCACGAGTTTGGTTTGGATTGTTTGATCCACGTTGGTGGTGTCCCTCAATCAACAACGAGGCAGGTACATCGTCGTCGCCATCCTCATCAAGTAGTCTGGGCGATTGTGCTACAAATTTCGTTCGGTCTGTGCCTTTGCCCTTTCGATCAAACCTAGTCTTGTGAGGCGTTTGCTGTTGACCAGGCAGAAAAGCTGTACTTTCAGTTGTAGATTCATTATCGAAGATATCCGCGGGATTCCCTAGCTCATCGTCATGGAACCTGAGATTCTCTTCATCAAGCTCCGCCATTCCCGCTCGTTCTTCGATATCTGATTCAGATGCTTCGTCATGAGCACGTATCTCATCGTATATTGACCGTCCCTGAGGGTTCGATGGTAGAAGCCGCGAAAGAAGGTTCGAAGTCATCATAATGAAAAAGTGTAATCGCCGCTTCGCCAATACTCAGCGCGAATGCACGCTGAAAAGCCGGTGAAATTTCGTTTGTTTTTGTAAATTGGACTTGATAGAGAAGGGGCGCTGCAATAGTCTCTATCGTTCTCGTAGGTAGGCTCGGAACAGTCAAACTAGCATGGGGGTGTCTGCAAGAAAGTTTCAGTATCATATGGAGTATGATACATAATTGGAAGAATCAAGTTCATGTAGTTAACATGCCCTTTTATTATAACCAGAAGGTTGCTAATAGCAACTCGAGGGGATTATACCGGGTAGATAAAGAGCACGAGATAAACCTCCCTCAAATATGGTAGGTGAATGACCATACTTAAGTATGCGCACGGTAAGTAACTGCGGTGGATCTGCCATAGTATACCGCTTCCTTATCGGCTGAAAATGTATTAGCGTCATTCTAAACCACATGGCAGAATCATATCTAAAACCTCAATTGTGTTCATGTGTTCAAAGACATCTTCTGGGCAATTAAATTTTGAAATCTATAACAATATCCAAAAATAAAAAGGGACTGAGAAATGAAGATATAAACTTATCGACAATAACATGAAAAGGAAATAGAGCAAAAGGAAAATATCAAATCATGGCGACTGATTATTTCATTCCACGCAAACAATCATACTCAGTATTAAATGATGGGACGACTGATTCACCAGGAAGTCCTCAAACATCCAGAACAACCAACACATTATCCTCCAAGGTTACAAGTATTTTATCTACATCATATGCAGATTCAGATATCAGGGATGCTTTGTCCTTGTTAGACCAACGAGGTCTACAGAATACTGCAGAGACACGACGACAATTGAGGTTAGATGTACAAAAAGAAGTCATAGAAAGTAATGGCGATATCATTCATGAATTTGGCCATGTTGCAGAGGTATGCAAAGCGCCCCAATATCATGAAATTAACTTCTAAACTATATTAGCAATTAAAACGCATCGGTTTGACTATCGCTACACTTAATCAAGGATGTGAGGAAATGAAACGACACATTTCTGCTGCACACCAAGAGACTGCACCAGTTTTAGAGGAAGCTTCTGAGCTCACGAAGCAAAAGACACAGGTTGAATCTAAGCAAGAACTATTAAATGCCTTCAATTTACACTTTATAATGTCAGATGATGATATTGCGTTGCTCACTTCTACTGCAGAGCCAGTTGACGATAGGTTCTTTTCTGTCCTTATCAGAGCGAAGAAGCTTCAGAATGATTGCGAGCTTTTGCTTGGAACAGAAAACCAGCTCTTGGGTCTTGAAATAATGGAGCAGGTCACGAAAAATCTCAACGGTGCGTTCCAGAAGCTTTATCGGTGGGTTCAACGAGAGTTCAAATCCCTTAATTTGGAGAATCCACAAATTAGTTCTTCTATAAGAAGAGCTTTGAGGGTACTGGCTGAACGTCCCTCTCTGTTTCAAAGTTGTCTTGATTTCTTTGCCGAAGCACGGGAAAACATTCTATCAGACGCCTTCTATACGGCATTGACTGGCACCACTATTGCAGGGGAGGAAGATACTTCTGTAAAGCCTATTGAGTTGGTCGCTCATGATCCGTTACGCTACGTTGGAGATATGTTGGCTTGGACTCATTCAGCCACGGTGAGCGAGAGAGAAGCCCTCGAGGTACTCTTTATTTCCGATGGTAATGAGCTCGCAAAAGGCATTCAAGCCGGGCTAGAAAGCGAGCCCTGGAATCGCATGTCGGATGACGAAGGAGCTACTCAATTTGATGGATTAAAAGCCCTCAGTGAATTGGTAGATCGAGATGTTACCGGGGTTGCAAGAGTACTTCGCCAACGGATTGGCCAAGTAATTCAAAGTCATGAAGAGACAATCATGGCATATAAAATCGCCAATCTCCTCAGCTTTTACCGTGCTACTTTCTCAAGGTTGCTTGGAGAAGATTCTGTCCTCCTTGGTTCTTTTGTTACGCTGGAGGAATCTGCGTTGCGGCAATTTCGAGCCCTAATGCGCGATCATGTTACCAGCTTACAAGCAGACACACAAATCGCTCCCAAAGATCTTGGGCCTCCAGACTTCCTTCAAGAAGGTCTTAAGCAATTGACATCTATCATGAAGACATACGAATCATCCTTCGCTTCCCCGGATACTCGAGAAGCCGACTTTGAGCCTATTCTTGAAGAAGCATATGATCCATTTATGAAGGGTAGCGAGAGTATCACAAAAGACCTTGAGCCTCCCTCCAGTACAATCTTCACTATCAATTGTTTGCTAGCTGCACGGAGTACTCTAGCTTCGTTCGATTTCACGACGGCACGCATTGCTAAAATCAAAGATGCAATAGAGGTTCATGCAACGGAACTTATAGAACATCAGTATTCTTTCTTCCGTAATAGCTCCGCTTTACAGCCACTACTTCAAGCTTTAGGACCCTTATCAGACACGAAAGAAGACCTTCTCACCATAACCTCTCTCGAGCCATTTCACCCAGAGGCATTGGTTCAAGCAAGCCAGACACTAGATGATTTCCTACCCTCGGCTTTGATGGACGCTATGGAGAACCTGAAGAATCTCCAGAACGCCACTTTGGTGAGACAGATCACAGAGGAGGCAGCGGAAAGATTCTGTGATGATTTCGAGAAGGTGGAAGAGAAGCTCATTGCTGCCGACGAGTTGTTTGCGGCCGAGGACAATGGAGAAATGGAACCTTTACGAGCTCTATTTCCGAGGACTAGTGGAGAAATAAGGGTCTTGCTTTCCTAGTCTTCCTAGTCTGCATCCTACTTCCGAGATGATCATTGGGCAAGATTCTTGTTCTTTATAGGTCCATTTGTATGACAAACTGATCAAACTTCGTCTGCAATATACGAACGAATGATATATGCTCAATCTAGGTTAATTCTCTCGACCTTTTTTGTCTCATCTACCAATCCGCTTTCCATGATTCCATGAACATATGCTTCGCCCACCAGCCTCCAGTTCTCATTCTGCCGCCTTAGCACGACCGGCACTTTCACCCCTGCCACTATCCACACTTCATCCTCTAACTTTAATGCCTATATGAACAAAGCGGGGTCAGCAACCGCCTTTCATGGTAACTATTAAGATGAATATGGGTCCTTCTGAGGAGTCACAGGAGCACAGACAATGAAATATGAAGGAGTTAAGGCGTGGAGTGATCGTAGAAAGAAAGCTTTACTCACCTGGGCCGCGATCCCTAAATATCCTTTCCTAGTTCTGAACAACCTCCTGCCTGAATAAGCTACTCTGAACGCTTCATAAATATCCGAATAATCTTCTTCCAGGGCCACTTTCTCCGGTAACTCCAGATCTTTTACCGCTGCTATGTCAATCATATGCATCAAATCTTCCCAGCTGGGGATCAGTCCTTTATTGTGCTTGTGCTTCGAGAGAGAAATAATAAGGTCTTTGGTTTTGTCGAACAGTGCTTCGATTGGTGGATTGGAGTGTGCATGCTTGAGGGAATATTCATGTTCGACGATCAACTCCGACGTTCTTACAGCTACAAAATATTGGAAAGTGCGTCTTGCGTCATCCGTCGCCGGGAGTTTTCGAAACGTGTCTTTCATGAATGCTCGCCAAAATGCCTCAAAGTATGACTCTGTCTTACTATCGGGGTATGTTTGATCGGGATACTTAGCTAGTAGTTCTAAAACAGTAGTAAATTTGAACTCGTCGCCCATTATCTCTGCTTGTGTTGCCGCTTTGTCGCAGATGGTATCAATTCTGTATCCTGATATTGGAAGGATATGTTGTAGCTCTGGTGGTGGTAGAGGTGGTAATGAAAAATGAAGATCTTTGCTGGCATTCCACCTCTCTGACCCCGGTGGCAATCGAGGATTGCCGGCCAAAAGTTGTGGGATGGACGGCGAACCGAAGTCTGGCACCCAGGAGGGCAGTTTTCCTTCTTCGCGAACCGAGCTCTTATCCACCAAGGAGCAATCTTCCACAAGAGAAAGAACATTGAGGTCATTTGTTTCCAACATCATTTCCCAAGCGGCTCTTGTATAAACCTTCTCCACCCCCACATCTGCACTATACTGTGGCGACATATCATTAGGGATTTTCTTTCCGCACTCACTCCATATCCCATACACTCCATAGATTTTGTCCTTCGAGTTTGTTGCATCAAAATACCTCGAATAATACAACAACTTCTCTAGCCCCAATTCCTCTCCCAGCCTCTCTTTCCCAAGTTGCATCGTCTCCCTCATTTTCTGGAATATAGATTGGTTGTTTATCGTATTATTCACATATATAGTGCCCCCAACACCCTCCTCACGCACCTCGTTTACCTCACTCATCTCATTCACCCTAGTAACCAACAACTTCAATAGCGTGGTTCCCAACCCTGTCTCCCTCAATATTTTCGCACAAGCCACGATGTCCACCCACTTAATCACATCACTACCGCACACTACCACAATTTCTGGCGGCAAAAAAGCTTCTTGCACAACCCAAATACGACGGAACCATGTTCGCTGCAAAAAGGCTGCATAAAATAACCATTGGTAGTCCACAATCACCTCAATGCCAAGTTTTTCATACAGTTCCCAATCCTTCAAATCAGTAAACTGTACCGACTGGTATTTGTCCGGCGGAATAGAGGACAAAGCATATATGACTTCAACAGCAGTAGGAGAAGATACATCCTCTTTACCGAGCCAAATAATCACGTTTCGACACCTAGAATATATCTGACCCATCATCGAAACCTGAAACAAAAATTAGATCAAGTTGAATAAGGATTTACTACAACTACCTGAAATTGTCTTTCCGGCATATCTTGCTGATTGATACAGATACCATCGATCCAAATTAATTTCTCTCTTTCCACACTTTTCTTGCTGAATTCAAGAAGCGCATCCCGAAGATTCTCGGTAATAAGAACCTCGTTCGAGTTGCAGATGATAGGTATCTTGGGCTTATTGTCAAGAATGCGAGGCTCTTCCTCGTCGAGATCATGGTAGAAAGGATCGCTCCAAGTGTAAGAGAGACACGTATAAGGTGGCAGAGCGGCAAGCGGAAATGTAGAAAGCGTACAGCGGAGAGGCTCTAGGGGGCCAGAGTCAAGTTGAAGGAGTCGTATGGAGTCGTTCTTGAGTGACTCGGGGTAAAGCAACTTATTCATGATTGTATTGGGTAAGTTGTTGGGTCGCTTACCGTAAGATGTGTAAATATGAAAAGAAAACTTCCACTTATCAGAATAAATTTAGGCAGGATTGTGCTGATGTTATATAGACTACACCAGAACATGCCGTGGGGGCGAAAGTCTGCCTGTCATGCGAGATTACTGTCATGTGTGTAACCCTAGTAGCTGACTTCCCACTCCTCCTGACTTCGGCCCCACAGCGGCGGTAGTCACTCTCTATGGTTGGGTAAAATGCCAAACCCAGATAAACCAAGGTGCTTCATACATTGAAGTACNNATGCCAAACCCAGATAAACCAAAATTTGTGGTAGTTGTTAGAGATTTGAAGCTAAAATACAGCAAGAAGTTAAAAATAGGAAGACCGCAAGATCAAATTTGAGATTACAAGAGAACATAATCGGTTCTAAATCGTTTACTAAGAAATAATTCAATCTGGCATCAAAATCATATTATCATTACCCTGTCGGCATGCAT
>JWJA01005900.1:0-10001 GCA_000812885.1 Lanzia echinophila
AATGTGTGCCATCGGTGTTGGTGGAGCCGATGCCGTTGATGTCATGGCCAATCTTCCATGGGAATTGAAGGCACCAAAGGTTATTGGTGTCAAGCTTACTGGTCAACTCAACGCCTGGGCAACACCTAAAGGTAAGCTTTTATAACGCTAGGATGGTTCTTGGTTGATTTGCTGACTTTATTTCAGATATCATTCTCAAGGTTGCTGGTATCTTGACTGTCAAGGGTGGAACTGGTGCTATCGTGGAATACCATGGCCCAGGTACCGAGACTATTTCAGCTACTGGTATGGGAACTATTTGCAACATGGGGTAAGCCTTTCTCTTCTTTGATATAGCAACTGTCGCTGCCCGGACCACACCTGAGCGTTTTATTGGTCACCAACCAATTGCACTTGCTGCCTTTACCCCATCGAATATGTTCATTATAGACAGAGTATTAATGTTTCTTGTGTTCTAGTGCTGAAATTGGAGCTACAACTTCGCTATTCCCATTCAACGACCGCATGTACGATTACCTTGCTGCCACCAAGCGTACTGAGATTGGAGACTTCGCTCGTGTATATGCCAAGGAATTAAGGGAAGACGAGGGCGCAGAATACGATCAACTTATCGAGATTAACTTGTCTGAGTTGGAGCCACACATCAATGGACCATTCACCCCGGATCTTGCTACCCCAATCTCAAAGTTCAGCGCGGCTGTTAAAGCCAACAACTGGCCAGAGGAGCTGAAGGTGGGACTGATCGGCTCTTGCACAAACTCTTCATATGAGGATATGTCTCGCGCAGCTTCTATCGCTCGTGATGCTATGGACCATGGTGTTAAGGCAAAGGCACTCTTCACTGTTACTCCAGGTTCAGAGCAGATCAGGGCAACTATTGAGAGTTCGTCGTCATCACCTTCCCGCCTCACTTTCTTAACTAACTTCACCTTAGGAGACGGTCAACTGCAGACATTCGAGGAGTTTGGAGGAATGGTATTGGTATGCGAATCCTATCCTTGTTATCCCCGTATAGATACTAATTTAATCGTTTAGGCGAACGCTTGTGGCCCTTGCATTGGACAATGGGATCGAAAGGATGTCAAGAAGGGAGAGGCCAACTCCATCATTTCATCATACAACCGCAACTTTACTGGACGTAACGATGCCAACCCCGCAACACATTCATTTGTAGCCTCCCCCGATCTTGTCGTCGCTATGACAATTGCCGGTTCCCTCCACTTCAACCCTCTCACCGACAAATTGAAGGACAAGGACGGAAATGAGTTCTTGTTGAGCCCACCAACAGGAGCAGGCTTGCCATCAAGAGGATATGACCCAGGACAAGACACCTACCAAGCACCACCCGAAGAGCGTGCTTCTGTCAGCGTTGCAGTATCCCCAACCAGTGACCGCCTGCAACTTCTAGAACCTTTCAAGGCTTGGGATGGAAAGGATGCCACGGATATTCCCATTTTGATCAAGTGTCAAGGCAAGACTACCACTGATCATATCTCTATGGCTGGTCCTTGGTTGAAGTACCGTGGTCACTTGGACAACATCTCGAACAACATGCTGATTGGTGCCACAAACGCTGCCAACGGCGAAGCTAACAAGGTCAAAAACTTCACTACTGGAGAATTTGATGCTGTTCCAGCTACTGCTAGAGACTACAAGAAGAAAGGCATTCCGTGGGTTGTCGTTGGTGACTGGAACTACGGCGAGGGAAGTTCAAGAGAACACGCCGCTCTTGAACCAAGACATTTGGGAGGTCTTGCAATTATCACAAGATCCTTCGCCCGTATTCACGAAACCAACTTGAAGAAGCAAGGAATGCTTCCTTTGACTTTCATTAACCCAGAAGACTACGATAAGATCTCACCAGACGACAAGGTAAGCACTGCAATACCCCTCTCTTGCCAAAGCTAATTATTTTCCCCGCTAGGTCGACCTCATGTGCACAGAAATCGCAGTTGGCAAGCCAATGACATTAAGAGTCCACCCCAAGAATGGCGAGTCCTTCGATATCAAGCTTGCCCATACATTCAACGAGCCACAAATCGAATGGTTTAAGAACGGAAGCGCTTTGAACACAATGGCCAAAAAGAATAAATAAACAAAAAACAATGGGTGCGGGTAGGGTGTTGGTGGGTGGTTTCCAGGAACTAAATCATTTGGGCATTAGGAGCTTTTGGTTTGGCCTGCTACTGTATTTTGTCCCTCATGACAGTGGGCCTATTCTTAGTTTATGCTTTTCACAGTCGTACATTATCCCCCTTTCCTTATGTCAAAATTGTATGAAAGTCGTACCTAGAATACGAAGAAGTGCATGAAGTTTTGAATGTCCTTTATGAACCGTGAACTTCAGCCTCGTTTAGAAGTGTGTGCACTAATTCATTAACCATTATCAAAGTCTCAAATCAACTTGAAAAACTAAATTCTTGAAATAGAAGCCTTTATACTTGAGAATATGATTGTTCAAATCTCATTTGGAAATAATATTACTCTGAAAGTCCTAAATCAATTCAATAAATCAAATTTCTAAAATAAAGGTTTTTATGTTTAAAGATTTAATTGTTTAAGTTTGACCTAGTAATTACTATATCGAAGTTGAACATTGAGATGTTGGATTTTTCAATCTCTAATAACTTTTTGAACATTAATCCATTCAACTTTAGATTTCACATTTACAATTTCCAAGTGGAATGTAATCATTGAGTGAGTTTTCCATGAATTCGATAATGAATTGAATTTGATATAAATTTTCAAAAATGGTGAGAGAACTGTTGTACCCACTAGTGCATCAATTATCCACATGAGGTAATGTAGATACCTAAGGTAGGTTGGTTCACAGGGCGTGCCGAGCTCCCATTCCGGAGCCTTGTAGTGAAGGCAGTAGCGAAAAAAGTTCCAGATCATCCTCAACCAATAGCTACAGACAACACTTTGCGCATCCTCGAAAGCTAACAGCGATGCTACAAGTTTCTGCCCAGAAACTCAATAAGTGATATCAGACACATTGAACTTACAATCATCGCACCGGAACTCGCAGGCGATAGAAAGTCTTAGTCTCGAGTGAATTCAGAAATCCGGTCATGCCTTCACTTACTTTACCTCAATTCGGCGCGACTCGTCTGCGGACCTATGTTCTTCGTCTACCTTTGTTCACAAGGTGCATAATTGCTGTCATAGTATTGCTATGGCTTGTCAGTATACAATCAGTTTGGGATGTGCAGAAATGGGGAGCTTTGTTTCCTAATGAGATTGGGTTAAGTTCAAGTAAACAACATATCACTACACACAATTGAGACAATAAGCTAACATATTGATTCTCTGCTGCAGTGTATCGGACGAATACATTCCCATTGATACACGCAGGGTTCTTCCATACATTCATGAATATCATCGCTTTGACGCCATTACTGGAGAGATTTGAAGCGGAATATGGAACGCTGACTACATTGGCTTTATTCATGGGTCGTAAGTCTTGAAGAGAAGTAGGATGGTAGAGAGGATGGATGGTAACTGTGTCTTCAAGCTCTATCGACGATTCCCGCACTGCTATATACGTTCATCGAGGTAGCCATTTTCCATATGAATACGGGAGTACTCGGAGCCAGGTATGAGAAACGTACTATTGGGGAGATTCTGATGGCCATGCTAACAATAGTTCTAGCATATGGGTATTTACTCTGCTGGCAATGGAAGCAGTCAAAACCTACAAAACGAACCCAAACTTCGTGTTAGGCACGGTTTCGATTCCGACGTGGACGACACCCTTAATTCTTGTCCTTTTTATATCGTTCCTAGTACCGCATACCAGTTTTCTTGGCCACCTCTGTGGGCTGGCCTTTGGTTATGGATGTTAGTACCTTCTTCACCCCCTAAGCTTCAAGCTACATAGCTAACTCTACTAGGGGGATTGGGATATCTCAAATTCCTTGCACCACCAGAGAAGATTCTAAGATGGATAGAAGGCAAAATGAATCTCCTAGGCAGGTTACCGCATTATGTATCCGTTGATCAAAAGACCTACGGACGTTACGGACTCCTCCCAACCAGCAATAACCCTCTTCTTCCAGCAGACACCAATATCGCAATGGGGTTTACAGGGAGCACACAGCGATTAGGGCCTTGAGAAGGGGGATGGGGTTGCATTGTAGCAGCATGCATTAACTCTCTTTGTACAAAGACTATACGCATTATACGGAGTTCGGGTGGTCTTGGGAGTGGACAGATCATGCTCTGAGAGCATCTAGATGGTATGAGGGCAGCATACAAGATCTATAGTTTCGATTGCCATGGAAAGAGACTCTCACTCCAATACGTGGTTGTGATGAGGTGTAACTTTATATTTAAGCCTTTTAATGATATTTTCAGCAATATAAAGCACCTCTGCATGGATACCTTGCGAAGAACTTATGCTTTGATTTCATGGAATCCAAAATACTCTTGATATTCAGAATTCTCTTCAGTTATCCCATAAAACACATTGGAGAATTTTGGCATGTAGCCTTGTTCGAAGCCAATTCGGCATTCGGTGCTTAAATAGGAATTGATGGTTTGTGGATTCAATATCGAAATCCGAATATCAAGCATTCAATTTTATAGCTTTAGAATCATTGACTAAAGGTCAAACAATTAGATGTTCAGATTTGAATTATTGAATGAGACTTGAGTTGAGCATTGAATTACTAGGATTTGTGTAACCTCGGTCCCCACAAGGCTGAGAGAATCCATGTTCACTCCATTTCAACACCAGCAATTCTTCACCTAGAAACTTCCTAGTCATGGCTCTGCTATGTAAGTAGGTGCCCTTCTGTCTAAAGCTTGAACCTAACAGTATCTAGCACAGGGAACCCTCCTGCGCCATGCGCCTATTCGCAAAATACCACCGTACCTGTCCTTTCTGTGCATAGTGATAGGTGTCGCCTGGTTACTTCTCCTCCCACTAAACGATTACTCACGCAAGACCTACGTATCTGAAAATGCGCTGCTACCTGGACAAGTCCATACTTACTTTGCAGGGAGCGATCAAAATGTATTTCGGGGTTATAAACAGGAGGTTGATATGCTTGGGAATAGCAGTAATGTTGAGTATGCGCAAGGCTCTGCTATGCTGTCACGGAGCCTCGAAACTAACTGAGTGTTGTATAGAGTGAATGACAAGCTGGAGGGGTTTCTCAAGGCTGCGGGTCTGAAAGTTGCGAGACAAAATTACGAGTATAGCTCCGCTGGAGAGGTGTACAAAGGACAGAATGTTTATGCTATATTGCATGCGCCGAGGGGGGATGCTACAGAGGCGATTGTTTTGGTGGGTGCCTGGAGAAATATGGAAGGGGTGTTGAACCGCAGTGGAGTCGCCCTGGTCCTTACTCTCGCTAGATATTTCAATCGTGAGTAGTGCTTTTTACACCCTACTCAGCTACGCTATTGTTCTGGCATCAGGCTGGTCTAATATATCCTTAGGTTGGTCTTTGTGGTCCAAGGACATCATATTCCTCATAACAGCCGACAGCAAAGCTGGACCCCAAGCCTGGGTTGATGCCTACCATGACACTCATCAATCCCCCGCCATCGATTCATTGCCCGTCAAGAGCGGAGCTCTCCAAGGAGCAGTAGTAATCGACTACCCTTTCGACCACCGCTTTGAATCCTTGCACATAGTATATGATGGAATCAATGGTCAACTCCCAAACCTTGATCTCTTCAATACCGTTGTATCCATCGCCAGTGGACAGATGGGTATTGGTGTCTCCTTGCAACAAATGTGGCACCATAGCGACAGCTACCGCGACCGACTGAAGACCATGCTTCGCGGCATGATCAATCAAGGATTAGGCCACGCATCTGGTCCACATAGTAGTTTTATCCCATACCATGTGGATGCCATTACCTTGCAACCGTTTGGTAACGGTTGGCAGGATGAGATGGCCATGGGGAGAGTTATTGAGAGCACTTTTCGCAGTTTAAACAATCTACTGGAACATTTGCATCAAAGTTTTTTCTTCTATCTATTGATGCAAGCAAACCGATTCGTCAGTATTGGCACATACCTCCCAAGCGCCATGCTGGTAGCTACGAATTTCACTATCATGGCCATCTTCCTATGGATTAAAAGCGGTTGGCCAAGTCCAAAGAAGTCAAAAGCTGCTATTCTCGGTACCGAGACTGGGGAGAAAATGGAAAAGACACCACTGATTCTCGTGGAGAATGATGGAGCAAAAGCGCTGATCCCGCAAGCGGATTTGCAAGTCCGAGAGCGCAAGCTCTTTCTTCCCTTGGCAATCGTAGCCGGCTGTCAATTCTTGGGTCTAGTCCCCCTCTACATATTCAACCATACATCCGCAGCTGTAAGCCCTCCCCCCTCCCCCCTTTCTTTTCAAATCAAATCAAATGACTAACAAAGAAACACCAGATGCTCCCCACAACATTCGGTCTCTTCCTCGCCGCACAAACCTTCCTCCCCTTCACCCTTTCCACCCTCCTCCACCACTATTCACCACCAACCACCCAACAACTCTTCCTCACGCAATCCTTCTCCCTCCTCCTCCTCGGCATGTACCTCTCCTCCCTCGCCACCCTCAATTTCTCTCTCGCCTTCCTCATCGGTCTTCTCTCCACCCCTCTAACTTACATCCGACCTCTTGGCCACCGTATTTACCTCTCTGCTATCCTGAACTTGCTACTTGGCTTTCTGGCGCCAACTACGGTGCTTTTAGCTGGTGCGAGGTACTGGAATCTCGATGTTGGCGAGGTGTTGAAGGAGGCCGCGTTTGGGTGGAATGTCTGGGGCATGACGACGCAGGTAGTGGTTTGGTGTGTGTGGTGGCCTGCTTGGCTCATCGGGGGTGTGTTGTTGTTTGGACAACCGAGGGAGCAGGAAGTGGTTGCAGAGTCAGATGAAGGGGTGAAAGTGGAAGTGCAGAATTAGGATTGAAAGTCACAAACATACTTATTATCTTCAGTCACGATATCTCTTATTTCATAGGTTGAATGGACGCAAGATTTGGTTTCATTTCTCATATTTCTTGCGTTGCCCGTCATCGCAAACGCCAGGTATTTCGTATTCCTTTGCAGTATGCACTTTAGACGAGCAAGACAATCTCTATTTTACAATTGGACTGTGAAGCCCAAGGCTCATTTCTTCATTTTTCATATCATGAGTTTACATCCCCTCTCAAGCGGCCCAGACATCTTGTCCCTTTGACTCGATCCAGTTACCCAACGAATTAACACTCGAATCCCACTCCTGTAACCGTGTTCGCATGTTATCAATCTGGTACATGTCTAATACCTTAGGTTGTACCCAGTTGATCCGCGCAATTTCATCTACTTGATCAATGCTTCCTCGCAACAAGCCTAAGCTCAAAGCCTTCATAATCAAATGCTCGATTTCGTCAGGTTTGACCTTTGTTTCTTCGGAAATTGTACGGAAAGACATAGTGCGGTCGTGAGGCGGTCGGCGGAATACGGTTTCGGTGAGAGCGGCAAGGTAGATCTTTTGTTTGAGTCCGTCGCGGTGTTGGGCGAGGAGTGGATTGGAGGTTATGTGACCAGCAAGGACGTCGTAAGCAGCGAGATCACCGCGGTTAAACGCAAATAGGAGGTCTCGGAGCCAGGCATCGTCTTTTACGAGCGTGTCGAGGATGGGATGGAGGAGAAGCTCTCCGAAGTTGTAGATAGTGTCGGAGACGAGCGCTGCAATGCTAAGATCGTAGGCGCGGGACTTGCGTTCGGAGGGTGTAAGAGTGTTCAGGTCAATACAGGCGAGATATAATAGAGCGTTTCTGTAATATGAGGCAAACTCAAGTTTCGACTGGTAGTACTCTGCGTTTACTCTGTAGAATGCTGCATGGACGATTGTCTCCACGGAATCGAACCCATCCAGTATCTTTTCCGACTTGTCCAGATCCTTCCTAGCACCGTCCAGTTCTTGTAGTTCCAGCTTGACCGTAGCCACTGCTACTGTTGCATAGACGTAAGCATCTTGGGAGTTGGGGTTGTTGACTTTGTTTGCTACCGCTTCCAAGAAAGACAGACGCTCGCTACTATCTGCAATTGAGTTAGCAAGCTTCTGTAAGATAGATAAACCCTCCCTTACCTCTGCATTGTGAAGCAGCACTCAAAGCAAGACTAACAAGCTTTAGCTGGTTGATCTTGTCGGCGAATGTGAGGATGAAGGTCTTATAGAATGGTAATCGTTGAGGAGCGCTTTCTTTGTGATTAAAGAACTCAATGAGAGTATCAGTCAACTGATGCCAAAGCTTCCGCTCCCATAGATCCTCAAAAGACAGGAATAGATGTTGAAGGTCAGCAGGCGCGGCATCTCGTTGCTCTCCCAGGAAATCGGAAATTGTGTCGACATTCATGATGAAGGTATAAGCGCAAGTATTATTGAGATTAATTTCTTTGTAAAAGTATCAGTGTAATTCAGAACTGCTCAATTTAGATACGTTCCTCCTGGGTATCTTTTCGTCTTTTAGAAATGTTGGAAATCGAAAGTTCGTGGTTGGGGTTTTGATGTGTTTAATGTTTGGGCGAGGCAACGAGAGAGCTTCGCAAGGTACCACTAAACTTAAACAAGGCTAGCGTGATCAGCGGCTGGACTCCCGCAAGCTCAATCTACAACTCAATATCAAGTGGAATAATACTCGCATTTCGTCTGCGTCTGCGATTCAATTGATTTGTACACAGTCGCAAAGATGCAGAAGTGCGGTCCATCGACTTTAAACAGTCTTCGGACTGCTATGCAAACGAACCGGAGAATTGGAAATGTACAATTCAACCGGAAGATATCCGATATCACTATTACAAGGACAGGAAAGCCTATTATACGCACACAGGGTGGCAGGTGAGCTTCGATCCTGGAGAGCATTCAATTAGATCGAGGGCTAATGTACGGTCCTTTAGGTCTTCGCTCGGAGGTAAATGCTATCGTCAAGAATAATAACCAGCAAAAAGCCTAACACCAGGTTCTAGGACATACTGTGACGGTTTTCGGTGCAACTGGATTTCTCGGGCGTTATATCGTGAATCGACTTGGTATGAGGCCTCCAAATATGAATGTGCACGAACTGGGCTGACGGGGGGATGGGATAGCAAGACAAGGATGCACAGTAATTGTGCCTTTCCGCGAGGAAATGGCCAAACGACATTTGAAAGTCGCTGGGGATTTGGGTAGAGTCATTTTTATGGTACGGGGGATACTGGCAATCTTTTGTCGTCAGTTGGCCGGACTGACTTTGTGGTAGGAATATGATTTGAGGAATACGCAGTCTTTGGAGGAGAGTGTGAGGCACTCAGATGTTGTCTACAATCTCGTTGGGCGAATGTACCCTACCAAGTACGTTTCTGTCACTATTCTACGAGACAATAGGACTTACAATGTTCAGGAACTTCGATCTTGAGGACGTCCATGTAGAAGGGGCAGAGAGAATCGCCGATGCCGTTGCCAAATACGATGTTGATCGATTCATTCATGTATCCTCCTACAATGCCAACATCAACTCTCCATCCGAGTTTTTCAGAACAAAGGTAAGCATTGCCTCGTAGTCTACCATTGAATTCGTTAACTGATCTCTCTTCTAGGCAAGAGGTGAGGCTGTTGTGCGCAGCATCTTTCCAGAGACCACAATTGTCAGACCGGCACCGCTATTTGGTTTTGAAGATCGCCTTCTCCACAAACTTGCTGGAGTAACTAACGTCTTCACTTCTAACAACATGCAAGAGCGTTACAACCCAGTTCATGTATGTCTGAGAATTTGGATAACCTGTCGTTATACTGATTAGCTCTTTAGGCAATTGATGTTGGTCAAGCTCTTGAGCGCATGCTCCAAGATGATAGCACAGCATCCCAAACCTACGAACTTTACGGACCAAAGAATTACTCCACTGCAGAAATTGCCGAACTGGTGGATCGAGAAATCATCAAACACCGCCGACATATCAACGTTCCAAAGTCCATCCTCAAGCCATTTGCTGAAATACTCAACAAACTTCTTTGGTGGCCGGTCCTATCT
>JWJA01005902.1:0-12942 GCA_000812885.1 Lanzia echinophila
TCAACAACGCAATTGATGATCATCATTTTTCATTCTCCTCAATACACAAGCTAAGTACTGTCTGCGCCCAAACTGGCCACTCTCACTCCACCATAGAATTATTTGACAGACCATCTCTCCTAGCGAAAAATAAAAGAAACGAAACGAACAGAAACAAAAAGAAAAGGAGCGGCCAGAAAGCTTGGAATCATAGACGAAACACCATTTTCCATACCTATCGAATCCGTAATTGAGCAATGAATCATGATACAATATCATTCCTTCACTCCCTTCACTGACTGACCAGCACCATCATAAAATCATTCCCTTCGCAAAAATAAAGCAGCCGTATCATGTAAGTGAGAAACAAAAAGAAGCTCAGTGCCCAAATAATCCTACAAAAAACGAAAATGTGTGTTTTTGCCAAATGAGAAAACAAAAGCAATGAAGTAATCGGCTGAAGTGCAATGATATCATGATGAAAAGCCAATACCTGTATAAGTGGAACAAAAATCCTCAAATACGAGTCTAGCTGTTTCGATATCAAATGCTAATATGCCATCAATACAAAATGAATGAGTGTGATACAATAGCTTTCTCCAACTTGTGATGACTGAGTACCTGGTTGATCCACTCTTCACACAGATGAAGAAAGCTTATTCATAATATAATCTGTGAACATGTAATCCTAGAATGCAAGAATGAACTGAAGTTCGAAAGTGCTTGAAGTTCACCACAACTAGAGTAGCTCAGCGCGTATATGTAAACGATCAACCACGACCTCTCAAGTATTTGGCATAGTCCTCTGCAGCAAGAGACTCGGGAGAGCGATGCATTGAAGGGTCGTAGCGAATGCGAGAGCGGTTTTCTGGGGTGACAGGATAGTCAAATCCACGTGGCGAATATTTCGAAGATCCCGACGCAGTGGGTCCGACGCTAACCATAGCAGGAGCAAGAGAGGCGGCAGCGGATCCACGGTTCTGGGTAGGCAATATTCCGTGAACATTATCAGAAGAAACATAAGCTGGCGCAGCAACTGATGCATGGGTAGCAACATGACATTTCAGCATTGTCTGTAAAAGTTGACTCTTTTGCTCGCCGGTACTAAAGGATGATTAGCGAATCACGTTCTTAGGTGTATGGAATGAAAAGGATCCTTACCTGCTTGTACTGGCCACACGCTGGGCAAATGATCTTCGTTGTGGGGAGCCATCTTGTGTCGTTGGTGTGAGAATGTCATGCTTGATACCTGAGCGACTACCTGTGGAAGCCTCGTTCTCAGTTGGTAACTTCCATGGTTCCACGCTCCTGATTTCGTCGTCTGGACGGCTATTTGCTTCAACTTTGTTCTCAGGAGTGACAATCTCGGATGGGACATCTTCAGGTTTGGAAATTGGTGTCGCAGGTGGGAAACCATCTTGAGAAGGACTGCAGTTGCCTAAATCATGACCAGAGGGATTATCATTCGACGATGGGATATCTCCCCAAGCAGAGTCGGTAAAGACACCAGTAAAATCTGGACTCGGAAGATTATCTGGAACTTTAAGCAGATCATCATCGGTTGCAAGTTTGAAGTTGTGAGTAGTATCAATAGAATCATCCTCGATCGTCTGATCGCCAGGGCCCTTGATAGTAGTGGTCCCATCAACCAACTCTTGGCGGACATCTGGAGACTGTGGGCCATAGACAGGTTCTGGAGCGCCGGGTTCTGTGAAAATGCTTTCAAAGAACTCATCACCAGCCGCTAAGACTGGTTCCGAAAGCTGTCGGCGAGGTTGAACGGCATCGTTGCCGAGAAGTCTATCATAAGCCGTTGAGGGCGACGTAAGAGCCGGATCGTTGAATGAAGAAGAGTTCAAAGCAATGCGCTTAGAACCTCCACGGAGGGCAGAAGCACTAGCAGTAGCACGCATGGGAGAAGATGTTGGCGTTAGACCAAAAAGTTCTTTGCAATGAGCTTGGAAGCTCAGAGGTTCTGTTGCAACTCCTCTTGGACTCGAAATAGCACTACCAACACTATCAGGCAAAGGAAGGTAGAAATTTTGCCCATCGAATCTCGGCAGGCCACGAGTGGAAGTATGTTTTGGTAGTTTACCCCAGTATTCCAGACGGGCTAGGTTTTCAACCTCTGTGAGTGGTCTCATATATACGGTTGTAGTAGTAACCTTGCCATGGGGGGTGATATTAGGTTGATGATATCCTCGAAGATAAGGTACCGTATGGGCAGCCACTGGGGTATTGGTATTTGCAGCAAAATCCGCCTGGGCCATGGATGCCAGCCTCGCAGAAGAGTTAGGGTATGTCTCCGATCGCTGGAAGGATGGCGCAGCTTGTTGAGTCTGAGGAACGTACATTGTTTGCGATCGCGGCATACTTACCAAGCTAGTGCCAATAGCAGAATCCTCCCAACGAGTTTCGGCGCGATTGAGGAGACGTTGTTGTCTCTCAAGCTGAGATTCTGGTGTTGCTGGAGGGGAAGTGCGACCTGGGCTTTTCATTCCGAATATATCCATTTGATTGGCAGTTAACGGTGCTTGGCCACGAGGTTGAAACGGCGGCGCCATTGCTGCAGTAGCAGGCAAGCGAGTACCGACGATGGGAGTTGAGAACCCTTGATTTGAGGAATTTTGTTGAACAGTTCCAGACTCTACACTTTGCGCAGTACTAGAGTATATTGTCGAATTCGCATATGTTGAAAGATTTTGATTCTTGGTTCTCACCGTATTACCAACAACTGTTGAAACTGGGCTTTGGTGATCTTCTTCAGCATGCAAAGTCCTGGATTCAGAATTTTTGGGTTCAGTCGACTGAGGCTTAGTTCCTTGAATGGAGGGGTGTTGAATCTGCGTCGTATTAAGCAATGCCGTCAACCGGGCAATCTCTGCTGTCAGTGCTTGGCGTTGGTTTGAAGTAAAAGAATCGTCCTGCAATGACTGACTCGCGATATGCTCATCCAAAGAAGTGAGGTTACTGCGAAGATATCGAAGGTGATGCTCAATTTGTGGGGGATGCAATGGCATGACCGGTGGAAACTGACCATGCTGTGGTTGGTGAGGCGGGAGCATCATGGGCAATGGCTGTCCATTTGTATGATGCATCAATGGAGGCGGAAAGTTAGGGACATGCATGGGCATTGCCATGGGAAGCATTCCAGGAGGCATGAAATGTCCTGGAGGGCCACCCACCATGGGAGCAGCAAAAGGTTGATTGCCAAGCATGTTTGGGTGAGCTGGGAAGCTATTCGCTGCAGGCGGAGCTGGAGCAGGAAAGAATACCTGATTGTTGTACACCAAATATGGTCTCGACTGATCGAATTGGTTTGGCGGTGAGATTCTGATTGGCTGCGTAGTCGGCGTATTGCTACTGCCACTCACGGTTGAATTTGATTGCTGGGAGAATTGATTATGTGCGGGATGACCCATGGTAGCCAAGCCAAGTGAATTATTTCCTTGCGGAAGGTAGTTATAGGTTGGTAGGAAGGGGCTATGGAATACCGGTGGAAATCCTGCCGGAATATTCGTACCTTCACCAAGATTAATGCTTTGCAATTTTTCGCTACCACCTTCACCAGTTTGTTTTGCTCTGTTAGCTTTGTCATGTTCATCTGCTAGCTTCGCAGAGTCGGATGAATATTTGTCCGCCATTGGATCGAACATTGGAGGTGCTGTTGCACGAGTATTCGGAACAATTCGACCACCAGCAGTAACTCTAACGTGAGTTGGGGATACAACAGCTCTGTAGAATCTTCGAAAGTTTTCTGCTTGGTGAGATGCAACGTTTGCAGGCGCGGAGTGTGGTTGACTTTGATTATCGAAGGTGCGACGAGGATCGAGGCTGGGCCGTAGACGCAAATGCCAACTATTATTCTGGTCGCGAATTGATCGAGTTGAGGATTTTGACAATGAGTGATAACCGCTATCTTCAGAAGACTCGGCAGCTCGTCGCTCAATCAAACTTGGTTTTTCGTACTTGATGGTAGAGAGTGTTTTGGTTAAGCAAGAGTAACTAAGTGGGTGTCGCAAAGCTTGTTCTGGAAGTCGAAAGATAGCCGCTGCAGAATTTGATTTCAGTAACTTATTTTGACAGTGAATTAAAATTATATCGGGAATACTAACCGATATCAGGATGTTTGTTGATGTTCTCAACAACGCAATTGATGATCAAAAGTGAGGTTCGCAATCCCAGCAATTGCTCAATTGTATAATGTCGAGAATTTGAATTTTTCTCAGTGAGAGGTGCCATAATGCAAAATGTCCTATGGTAAGCTGAGAAATTTTGCCGTATTTCAGTGGAATGTTCCAAAAGGTGCCGATTCTCGAGAATTGTCTTCCAGTTTTTAACGCTAATTCCGGGGAGCCAGGAAGTACGAGCGATCCAATGGGTATTTGGAGTATCAAGTGAGGAGAGGTTCACCTTCAATGATTTGATTGGATACTGAACAGTTGAGCTTCTGCGATTGTTGAGAGATTTTTTCGGAATTCAGAACTAAAGACGAAAAAAGATAGAATAGTCAGTGAATGTGAACCCAAATTTAATTTTGCAGGATATCAGATGGTTTTCTCAAAATGAGGTGATCATGATTCTTGGCAGCATATCAATCTCTTATGTGGGTTATGTAAGAACTTCGAGGAGGGATTTTGAGGAGGGGCGACAACTTCGAGGCGATGTAGTCACTCACTCTGCCGGAATCGGTTGAATCATGGAAAACCCAAATCGAACCCGAGAATATTTAGAATGGGAAAATCCTGGTTTCCTGGTTTATAGAGTAAAAAGAAAGATGGCTTACTGGTACTGTGTAGGAGGATGACAGATCGAAAATTAGACACCGGTACAAGTCCGAGAAGGTGAGGGTCAACAATTCTTTCACAATATAAGTGAACAAAATCTGACAAAATGACAGAAAGAGAATGAACTAGACTTGTACAATGAAAAGGAAAAGGAAAGAAGCAAAGATGCCCCGGAGCGAGACTCTTTTTTCTGTGTTGTATATCTTCAAAGAAAGTGTAGTGTCAGTGGGAATTTTTGAAGAAAATGGTGTCGTGTCGTTGACGTGTTGACGTTGTTATTGTGTAAGAAATTTCTCGGAAAAGAAAAAGTGAATACGACCGGCAAAGGTGAAAGGAAGGCACTATTCCATAGAAATTATTATTATTAGAGAAACAACTATCAGAGCTTTAAAGTTTACCTCCGAGGCAGGAATTATCAACACAAATGAATCCGAAAAGGGAAAGTATCTTGTTAGAACTAGAATACTTTTATAACCTTTTACCAGAAAATTAACAAATCCCTCTCACATTCCTTCCCGGCACCTACCTGACCATCCTTTTCTTACATCTTTACACTTGAAATATAACATAGAAGCTTTCTGATAATCTCAGTTGAGGGTTATGATAAGGATAGAATATGACCACCCAACAGATTCACCAAAATATCATTACTTCTTCATTGTACAAAGATTAATGGCTATGCAATTGTATATAAAACCAAGTATGAGCTTCACTGTCTGGGGATGTAATGAAAAGAAAATGGAGGAAAGAGACTTCACCTTTTCTATATGAGCTGTCTTGAGATCGAGTTGACAACTTAGTCGTGCTAACTTCAATTGCTACCTCTCTCGATGTAATATGAATACCAGTCTCAAATCTATTGAATCTCAATCTCAATGAATCTGGCTCAAGTTGAAGCCCTCAACTGTGATTTCTACGAGCGCCATATATAACTTTCAAAGTGAGAAATCGGATGGATACACGAGAAGAGTTACATATTGGCAAGAGGATCTGTAATTCTATATGGCGAAACTATCATCACAACCAGATATCCAAATATTATGAGAAAGCAGCTGTGGTGATTGACTCTCAAGGTCCGACATAAAGTAGACCGAACTTAGAGCGGCAATCGAAGTAATTAGGATATACATACTTTCCTGTCTATTGGTATTTTATGGAGGATGAGTATTGGTATAGGAAAGTGTGAAGGGGAATTGAGAATAGAGCAAGTAAGCATGAAGTGAAGTGAAGTTTGTTTGTTGTGGTTCACAGTGTTAAAACCGGTGGTGATTACCTAATCATAGGAAGCTTTACCACTTATGGGTTAGTTCCTACTCGCCAGCTTTGGAAGCATGACCTGGCGATTTTTGTTTTCGCGTTTTCTCGACATCACATTTCATTCCGCCCCCACACACTCTCTCTGCAGAGCAATCTTACTGACTTCGCACTTGTCCCTCTTTTCCTTTCATCCATGGATATACACATTTTTTTAAATTTTACGAGAATGAAGATTAAAATTGCTACTTAAGATTCGGTAGTGGTGCATCCTCTGTTTGGTATACTTAGGAGGACTCATGCAAGAATTGAAGCCGCTCTTCAAAATAGGGAATAGCTGGACTGGAAGTTGTCAATACTACCTAAGTACCATTACACTCATAGGAGGATCACAAATTGAGTTAGTTCTACAAAAATATTCCCACGATGGTGTTCTACTACGCTGCTGTAGAACTCGTCACAAACATGCGAGGCTTTCATTCTGCTTCTTTGCACAACACTGGCGTGAATGATTGGCACACAAACCCGGACCTCACACCTCATTCCGGCTAAAATATCAACAATTCAAACTTTTTCATTGTCTGACCAATTATAAGAACATTAGTCCCTTCAACCCCGAACTTTTATATCCTCCGAGAACAATAGAACTCCTTTATCTGCGACCTCCGAAGCGTCAAGCACATCGGGCAGCTTCTTATTAAACCAATCTCCATTTCCATACATCGTCTCGTTGAAAGTCCCCACCAATCAGATCCACAAAAGTAACTGCCTATCAAAAGGAAAATACGGAGCCACGAAAACAACTGGAAAATCCGTCATGAACAATTTGCCATGTACCAACTGCTGGAATTGGGAGAAGAATCGAATCCTTGCATCTGCCGAGTATTTCTTGCATCAGGAACACTCGCTTTGACGTAAAGCAGCTACTCCGAAAGTAGTGTTGAGCCACGGGGCTGCTGTTGTGTGACCGATGCATCCGGATTGTTTCTGCTACCGATTCCATCTGCCACTGTCGTACTCATAGAGGTAGGCTCCGTCGAGGTCGGGAATTCTTGGATTTCGGGTTTGGGGAGGTCTTTGACCATCCAGCCACTATCGAAATCGCTGACGGCTATAATTTCCATCAAGGTGTAGTAGAAATTCCCGTCTTCGAAATGTGGAACACAAACCTCCCTCGACATTGGAACAGTACCAGCAGAGATTGGAATATCTTCATTTTCTCTTCCCCTTGACTAGTCTCTGTCAGTATACATATCTCATCGGCTGTGAATGACGTACCAGACAATCAGGACATGCTACATTGTTGATCCAGACCCATTTTTCACAATTGTGTGTCAACCAATACTTGCAATGATACTTGAAATATCCACCTGCGCCGCTCATGATGAGAGAAGTAACAGGTAGCTTGTCGATGCTAAATTATTGTTCGCGAAGATAATGCTACTACCCGCTGGCAGTAAAGCGGTTGTATACACCGTGCACGGAAGTGAGGTGTGGAATAGAATTGATCTTTCTGAGAGTTTGATTTGAGCACTTATGCACCACACAAGGGTGGACGGACTTGATTAGGCCAAGTTAAGAGATGAGTCGAAAGATGAACCTCCAAGACAATATATGAGGGACGCAGCGAATCTTATATACTTGACTTCCAGCAATACTCTGCTCCGAATTACGGTCGAAACTAACACTCAAACCATTAACCGTCGACCAATATGCACCCAGAACACAACGATGTATTCAATCCCGCGCTTTTGACCGGGAAATTCGAGATGAAATCCGGACTTGCAGCTCTGTCAGTTTTGGTTTGCGTGTTGCTTTCATTGAAAATATTACAGGATCCGATCAAATGTCGTCGTCATAACGCTAGCATTTGGGCAATTGCGCAGCTACAGCCAACAAAAACGAAACCCAACACTGCAACATTGTGGCTTCCGAAGCTTTCAACCAGCAATGCCTTGCGCGAGTCGTTGAGCAACTAGCCATTCATCCAACTTTGGTCTTATCTTCGACCGTCTGCTCGTTGGATGCATTGAAAATCATGCTTGAGCTTTGTCCGAACCTTTTCGAGCATCCTTGTCTCTACTACAGAAAATTTGAAATGAGGTCGCAACTTACTGGAAAACTTCTGCACAAACTCTGATATATGATATATTTATGTCGGTTCTTACAAATACAGTCCTCCTTCTGTTTCGGTGGGTATATCGTGGCAACCGTGTCTGTCAAACTTGCTTGCAGGTACCTGCGGTACATTGTATGCAAGGTTCGGGTTCTAGTCCTGAAGTTCGGTCTTCATAGTATTCCCCCAATGAATTTCCCATTCGTCAAGTGCATCGCCGATTGGAGCTTCCTTGGATGTAATAGATAATCTTTATCGAGTATAGGACGTTTCGCCCTGCAACTCAGCATATTCAACAAAAGCCAATCTAATATTAGTTTCCTTGCGACAGTTGATAAATGCAGAGGTATACACGTTCGGAAGTTGGTTGGTCCACAATTATTCGGGCTACTCTTATTCGGACTACTTTCTAAATCCTTCATCGGGTCAGCTTCCGTGCTTCCAGACAAGGATAAGATTAAGGCGCCTTAGTGGCCGTCATACATGAGTCGTTATGAATCTCCAACGGTTTGAAGGTAAAAATTGATCATATTGTGAGAATTTGAGTTTTCCCACGTGCTTTCGTCCGTCTGGAGATATAGAGCGTGGTTTAATGAAATTTTGAGCCTCATCGACAACTCCAGAAATCCCGTCTATAAATCAGAAGTTTCGCAGTAGTCAGATTTAAGAGCGCGATACTTTCCGTTCGGTACAAAAACAGCACGACTGCCTATCTCACCACCCATGTCACAACCTAAACTTACCCTGGCTGCCGAATTTTCGATTACAATCCTGCAAATATCTGCGGCGAATCGCAGGAAGCCGAAGAGAAATTCTCTCATTAATTTGAAAGACTTCTTTTGTGTCTCATATGGTTGTTCACCTGCTGTGCCACGGATCGCTGCGATTCAAATGGTACGACTGTTACGCCACTTTCTTTCTTCAAATATCCATGGGTAATTAGCGGTGGCTTGAACTTACCAAGTTTTGTTCTTATGGTCTTCATTTGTTGCCGTAAATATACCTGGGTCGAAGTTCAAATGTGTAGTCGAATTTGATGAGAGGAGGGGCGTGCAGCGTTTGAACACACTCACTCATCGCATTGAATGCATGGTAATCATGAGCCAGCTTTCGTTTCCTGCATCAAATCATCTTCCTTGACACCTGCCCCGACTTCGATTCCTGGTCATTCCGAAGGTTCTCCGCGTTCGCGTCCCTGTCGCACAATTGAAAACAGGACTTTATACGCTCGACAAGATATACATGCAGACGAATGCATATGCATGCCGCCGTAAATTTATCGTCGTAGGCATCTGTATCCGTCAAGCTACGTAAATGAACCAGAATCCAGAACATATAAATATGACATGTCATATTCTCAGAGTCCTACTTCTGCTGCAGACATGAATCTCCGAACTTACAGTACTTGGTTTGTATACCTTTCTCGACCCGGTTCTGCTACTATACGTACCGAAAACCCGGACAATTTTATCTCGACATAGCTGATTACACGGCTGCTGCTGCTGCTGCTGTGATTCCTGTTACTCGATCTTGATGTAATACATTACCGACTACCGATTCGATGGTCAAATCCAGAAATAGGCCTCGCCTGGTGTCGACTTTGAAGACGAAAGTTTTCCACCTTCGATGGAGGTCACACAGCGGATGTGCAGAGCGCACCCGCTGTTCACTGCATTTCAAGTATAGTGTGCCGACTTGTATGCACTTCAGCTGGTATGCAGTCAGTCTCTGCGTCATCTAATTACGACCTTTGCACATCTTGCAGCCGAAGATGTGCTTGTGCATTTTGATCAAGGTTCTGCATGGGCTATCTTGATAGACCAACAACACAATACCACGCATCGTCATGGATGTTCCCACTGAAATGAACTACTTATACGTTTCCGTATTTATACTTCACTACCACGGGACTCTACCGTCCAAAGTTTGGCATCGGCCATGTCCAGAATGCTACATATACAAGGGACTTTTGGCGATGCTTTCAATGCGCAAGAACTCTGCGATAGTCATGATGGATCTATACTTGCGATTTCCGTTATGAAAATGTGTCGGACACTACTGATAGCTCGGCAGGATTACAGGTACGCCACTATGTCCTCCGGAGGAGCTCAAGCATGAGCCTTGATTCTACACGAAAATGCCGCTTCAAGCATGAGCCTTGATTCTACACGAAAATGCCGCTTCAAGCCAGTAACGTTCGATGCCACGAATATCGTATTCATGCAGCTTTACCATATATGTGCCAGCCTGCTCATCGAAGAAAGTGACATCATATCACGATATGCCTTTACAAATGGTTACATACCAGATCCCAGCTGCACGATGTCAATACGGAGTTGTTGCGTTGGTTGACTTAAAAAGTGCAACTTGATTCAATTTGTTCGAGAGGAATTTGGTCAAGTGAAGTGTAGCACAACATATTCTCGGCATTCCCTTCCTGGAGTCCAAAAGCCTAGATCATCATGCCCCTCGACTAGTCTGGAACGAATCATGCTCTAAATGGGATGTCGTTAGCCTTGGGTGTTATTTCTAGCCTCGATTCCCCAATGCAATCTATCGATTCATCACATTCATCATCTAATATTAGTTTGTTTGTGAGCAAATACGACGCCCATATACGAACTGTCTTGTACACGATATCGGCATTTTCTCTCTTCCAATTGCCGAAATGAAAGTCTGCGATACTTTGAGCGAAACATAGCAAGTTATTGACCTTTTGAGAATCCCAGCGATCAGGACATCACCCTAGCAAATTTGATTAGGCTAATGCCGACGCGTGCGTCACCCATGCACAATGTCGCACAATGCATAATGTATTTGAATTATGCAGCTAGTAATCTTCAGATCTTTCACATCAATATCGGAGTCTTTTTGGTCGTCGTTTAATCGATGATGCTTGTCGGGTTTTAGGCTCCAAACCTCGTGACGATACTTTTCCCGGAAGTGTGGGCTAAACCCCACAATTTATGTTTCCTAAGGTAATGTAACGGGTCGGCACGGTGTGGTAGCGCATGCCGGTTGAACGCCATACCTCGCGGGTACTCATCTTCACGTTCCGATGGGCCCAAATCTGGTCTTGAAATCCTTAAGGCTGGGAATTATTCCCAAAGAACTCGAATATATGGGGTTTCCCACTTATCATCGATTACCTCGGTTATATCCGACATAACTTCTATTCGGTTCTATATTTGAACATAAGTACGATCGATGCACAGCAGCCTTCGAGAATACGTGGCTGTATTTCATAGAATCGTGCATTCATATCACTGTTTGTTGCTGACGAGTTGGACAGCTACCTACATCCGGTCGCTTTTGCAAAGCAAATACCATCGTTCCTAACTTCTCGAATTGCTATTAGCGTTTATCAGGCTTGTTTTCCTCGCAGTGTGAATCCGACTTCACTCCAATTGGTGAACGGTACCCTGCATGCATACTGCGCTCACCGATCATGCCAAGCTCCATCACATAGCATCACAAACGTATCATCATTCCGAGTACAATTATTGAATATAACCACGAATAGAAAGGGGATAAGTTTCTACCGGTATGTTGCCTGACCGAATGCTACCCGAATCAAGTCATGGGTGCGCGATTGGGCAAGTTACTTGTTTCAACTATCATCGCATGTACTGTGAAAACTCGTATTTGCGGGCAATATTCTACGCAAAAATACTACCTTGGCACTCCACAGGCTCTTTTACCCCATGCTTGTCCCTTGAGATGCTTGTAAGGGGGGCTCGTACTCAACCCGTGGAGCTCCAGTCAAGATCGGTTTCTCGTGCATACATATATCTAGATCCTACGTAATCACCACTCATATCCTACGTTATATGCCAGTTTCCTTTCAAGGCGTACGCTGCATCGCCTAACGGACCTCGTCCGACTCCCCGCAAGTAATTCATATCGCCCCATTCTTCGTCAAACCTTCCTAATCCTACAATGTTCTAGAATGTTCCGCTCTACCTTTCATTACGATTCATATGTACCTCTCGCCCAATTCAGTATGGATCGTATGGCTCCAGTAATCTTGATTCTCATGCTTCGTTAACTGCAGACAGTCGTCGGTCGCGAAGATACGCTGCACTGAAGTCAACTGGTAGACGGCTTAGGACTGGTAAATTGTTTCGGGGGTAGATCACGTTATACAGCCTTGTCTAATGTCCCTTCACTACTTTAAACCCCTGCGGGCCCTTTTGAGATCTTGCTTTTCCATTTCAGTATGTGGTAGCGAGAAAAAAATATGAAGTTAGAGTACATCTTACTCTTAACTATTGCAAGGGCAATACCTCTCCAGGAAAGAGAAGTAGTTTACACCCCAAATTTAAAGCATTTACATTCAAACCAATCGATCCGATTCGTCACTTTCTACTAATCCAAGATCGTCGACATGCTTCCCATCGCGTTAAGATCGCCAAAGCCCAAACAACGAGGGTTGATTTTATACCGAAATCGACACTTCCCATTATATATTTATTTTTGGTAGGGCTTGTGAATGAATGGATATAGGTAGCGTGAGTACGGAGTAGGTAGGCAAAGATTTATCACTCCATGGTAATCATCCAATTAAGTTCATGTATGGACGCATGATGCTTGTCGGGTTTTAGGCTCCAAACCTCGTGACGATACTTTTCCCGGAAGTGTGGGCTAAACCCCACAATTTATGTTTCCTAAGGTAATGTAACGGGTCGGCACGGTGTGGTAGCGCATGCCGGTTGAACGCCATACCTCGCGGGTACTCATCTTCACGTTCCGATGGGCCCAAATCTGGTCTTGAAATCCTTAAGGCTGGGAATTATTCCCAAAGAA
>JWJA01005905.1:0-11344 GCA_000812885.1 Lanzia echinophila
AAAAAGAAAAGATGATCTACAAGATACTTTACGGAGTACAAAGAGACGAACATTCAGGTTTCTAAATCTAGATCAATACAAACCTAATCGTCAAAATATTTCGTTAATCGCTCTTACCTAGGTATTTTCACTCTCCCCTTTTATGCGAATTTCTCTTCTATATGGCAAAATATAGCAACATCCCTCCCTCCAATAAAAGTTCCTCGCATAAGCTCAACTCGTAAAAAGGAAGAAGGATTGTATGATTGTAGGGATTGTACATACAAATTCAGAGATTGTAAATGCCCGGATATAAGAAAGCATTCACCAATGCTACCACCTCTCCGCCTCCCTTCTCCCTTCTCCGGCTCCCCCTCCCCCTCCGTTGATGGATTTTTTCTGTTTAACTCCTTCCAGAAGTTAACTTTACTTACCCGTTCGGTGTACCGCAAACGCAACCGCAATTGTTTGAATTGTCTGAGTTTTCTGAGATTTTGATACCTACTGTACGGAGTAGTACTTTGTAGTGGATGGATGATATTAGGTAGGTAGGTAATTTGTAAGTAACTAACATAGTAGACAGCTTCTCTTGAACATGGCTTGTAAGTATACAACAAATACCTTGGGTACTATTTGAACGTAAAATCCTGCAGCTTGTCGAAAATCTAATACTCGTCTACTCAGGCTGGTACAATACAATACCTACTATAGACTGGGCTCTTACATTTTGTTTCTTCCAATCGTTTCAACCAAAATTGTTTGAAATATAATACTTAGATTTATCATCTACTCCGTATACCGTGCGTAACTTGATGAATAATTATACCTACCTAGTAGGTATAAGTACCTACTAGTAGGTGTGATGATGATGACAATGATGATGATGTATCTAGCCCACCTAGGTAGTACCTTAAAATATATAATAATTTATTTCTTTCATCCCACTTCTTTCACTTCACTCCCTGAACGGTGAAGATTCAAGAGCCAACCAAGCATTACCTACGCTACCCAACCCAACTTATTTAAGATTTTTTCAATATATTTTCCAACTCTACATAATAATTCAATATTTATCTTTGTTTATTTGTGTTTATAAGCACAATTAATCTTTTCTTGGCCTTTATATTTACAAGAAATTATTTCTTTTCCTTATTAAAATATACAAATACAAAATTTTTATGAAAGATTCGTTTCGGTCATTCTGGTACAATCCGTTTTTTCCGACCATCATCACCAGAGCTTTACGGTTTCAAGTGGCGTTCAATTGCTAATTTTTCTGGATATTGCTCAATAAGCTTTTACGAGCCAACTATTACCCTACCATCCTCCGCCCCCTCCCCACCCCAAATCACCATTACCCGTACCTATTTTCCCCATTGTAATCTCTTAGAAAGATCCGACTGAACCTGAACCTTTATTGACTTGACTTTGACATCAATTGAAAATCTGTTCCTCTGCTGCGGCTGTTCTCTCACCCTCACTTCCAATTCAATTTTCGAATAAATCACTCACTCAGCTCACTCAATCATTGACTCACTCACTCGCTCACTTTTCATTCCATTTCTAATCAAATCAAAATCCCCCCCAAAACCACCTCCCTTATGAATTTATTAACACTTTCGAAATAATTTGATAAAATCCCGATTGATTTAAAAGAGGGAAAGGAAAACAAAAAAAAAGAAGGGATTTGCACCTAGGTTGTTAAAAGGAGGAATAAAAAGAATTTGGTCGCATACAATACAAATTATTACAAGGTTCAAACAAACATACACTTACAGAAAGTCACTCGATACACGATCTTCTGTCCGACTGTTCCGGAACCAAATTTAGTTGTCATAAGCGACAAGTTCTAATTGAGATTACAATTACAACCCCCATCTAACTTTACCTGCCCTACCTATTCTGTAGGTGCTTTTCAATCAAAAAAAAGACGACTTCGACACGACACACCACACCCAGGAACCTTATCTCATTAAATCAAATAATTCGTCGTGGAATTAATTGTTTTCCATCGTCCCCTCTTTAACACGAAACTTTCGCGAAACATCCCATCCCATCGTATTTAATTCAAAAGGATTGAAGTCTGGCGAACAACTTCTCTTTGCCTGAGGGCACTTACCTCACACCGGGCTTCTGCCCCAACTACAGTCTTTTACAATTATGCCTGGCGTCGACGCAGAACCTGAGGAGGTGACGTTTCCCACGAAGCGGTTAAGATGGGCTACACAAAGGATAACGGGGAAAGGCGGAAATAAGAAGAGAACGTCAATAATGGACCGCCTACACCGTCGCCCATCTCAGAGCAGCGAGAAGCACAGAGACTCGGGCGGTGCAAGTTCGACGGGAACAGATCTTGGCGGGATACAAGAAGAACAGAATTCGCGACCGGAAGAACCCACGGAGGACAATGACGGTGAGGGGGATGGCGAAGGTCCACGGAAGATCTTTTTTAATACGCCTTTACCTCCGGACGCAGTCGACGAACAAGGCCATCCGTTAAGACATTATCGACGGAACAAGATCAGGACCGCGAAGTACACGCCTTTAAGTTTCATACCCAAGAATATTTGGTTTCAATTTCATAACATTGCGAATGTGTATTTCCTCTTCTTGATTATCCTTACCGTGGGTTCAATTCTTACAGTTTATGTTAGGTAAAAGCTGGCTGACACCATCATTTAGATTTTCGATATTTTCGGTGCTTCGAACCCTGGTCTGAATGCCGTTCCTCTAATTGTGATTGTCGCCGCGACTTCTATTAAGGATGGGATCGAAGACTACCGCAGAACCATCCTTGACAATGAGCTCAATAATTCCCCTATACATCGGCTGGTTGACTGGACTAATGTTAACGTCAGCGCTGACGACGTTTCACTATGGAGAAGGATCAAAAAAGCCTCGACTCGTGGAATCGTCACTACAATCAGGAAAGTCAAGAACAAGAAGCCGCCATCGGAAACATATTCAGATCGCGCTATCAATATTGTTGAAGAGCCGCGACCTTCGTACGAGTCAAGGGCTGGCCGAGACGACATACAGATGACTCCAGTCTCTTCTCCACTTCCAACTGATGGTGGTCAACTCAAGATGCCAGATCATCCTCAGACTGCCCTCTCTTATGAGCCCAATGGCAATACTCCGCCTGGGAAGAATTTCGGCAGCTTAATCAACCGCAACTTGACAGCGACTGGAAAGCCTAGGTTTCATCAAGACTACTGGAAAAATGTTCAGGTAGGCGACTTTGTCCGTATATATAACGACGATCAGATCCCAGCAGATATCATTATTCTGTCAACCTCGGATCCCGATGGAGCTTGTTATGTGGAGACCAAAAACCTAGACGGAGAAACAAATTTGAAAGTTCGGCATGCCCTGCGCAGTGGCCGAAGCATCAAGCATGCCCGTGACTGTGAACGAACAGAATTCACCATAGACAGCGAAGCTCCTCAGCCAAATCTTTACCAGTACAGTGCAGTTGCCCGTTGGACACAATATGATGCGAAAGATGGTGAAGGGGAAGATATGGTTGAACCTATTTCTATCAACAATCTTCTTCTTCGAGGATGTAACCTTAGAAACACGGATTGGATTCTGGGAGTTGTCGTTTTCACGGGGTTTGACACGAAAATCATGCTGAATTCTGGAATCACGCCCAGCAAACGCTCACGAATTGCACGAGAACTCAACTGGAATGTCGTTTACAACTTTATCCTATTGTTCACTATCTGTTTTGCCTCGGGTTTGGTTGAAGGAATTGTCTGGGGTCAGGGAGGAAATACTATTGATTTCTTTGAATTCGGCTCTATTGGTGGAACACCAGCTCTCGATGGTTTCATTACCTTCTGGGCTGCGCTCATTCTCTTCCAGAACTTGGTGCCGATTTCCTTGTATATCTCGCTGGAGATTATTAAAGTTTGCCAGGCTTTCTTCATCTACAGCGATACCGAGATGTACTACGAGAAGATTGATTACCCTTGCACACCGAAATCTTGGAACATCTCAGACGACCTGGGCCAGATTGAGTATATCTTCTCTGACAAGACAGGAACTCTTACTCAAAACGTGATGGAGTTCAAGAAAGCTAGCATAAACGGGGTTCCATACGGGGAGGCATATACCGAAGCCCAAGCTGGCATGCAAAAGCGTGCGGGTATTGACGTTGAAAAAGAGGGTGCCAAAGCAAAGGAACAAATTGCTATGGCGCGTACTAAAATGCTAGTCGACATCAGAAAAATCCACGATAACCCTTATCTTCATGATGACGAACTGACCTTCATTGCCCCCGACTTTGTCGCCGACCTTGCAGGGGAAAGTGGCAAGGAACAACAGGACGCTAATTTTCAATTTATGCTGGCTCTGGCTCTCTGTCACTCAGTTGTCTCAGAAACAGTGCCGGGGGATCCGCCTAAAATTGAGTTTAGAGCTCAGTCTCCGGATGAAGCTGCCTTAGTGGCTACTGCACGTGATGTTGGATTCACGGTCCTTGGAAATTCCTCAGACGGCATTCAATTGAATGTTCAAGGCCAAGACCAGGAATATCGTGTCCTCAATACCCTTGAATTTAATTCCACTCGGAAACGAATGAGTGCTATCATTCGGATGCCGGACAATAGAATTATCCTTTTCTGCAAGGGCGCTGACAGTATGATCTATTCTAGACTAAAACGCGGCGAGCAGCCAGAATTACGTCGCAGCACAGCAGAGCATCTCGAAATGTTTGCAAGGGAAGGTCTCCGTACCCTTTGTATTGCACAAAGAGACCTTGACGAAGACGAGTACCAGAACTGGAACCGCGAGCACGAGCTTGCTGCCGCGGCAATTCAAGACCGTGAAGAGAAGCTGGAAGCAGTATCCGACATGATCGAGCGCGACCTCACGCTATTGGGAGGTACGGCAATTGAGGATCGATTGCAAGAAGGTGTGCCGGACACTATTGCTCTTTTGGCCGAGGCTGGTATCAAGCTATGGGTTCTTACCGGGGACAAAGTTGAAACTGCTATCAATATTGGCTTTTCATGCAACTTGCTCAACAACGATATGGAGCTCATTGTTTTCAAGATCGAAGATGAGCAAACTTCGACGGCTGAAGCCGAGCTCGACAAGCATTTGGCTTCCTTTAACATGACTGGCTCAGACCTAGAACTCAAAGCTGCCAAGAAAAGCCACGAACCACCTGCGCCGACACACGCTATTGTCATTGATGGAGATTCGCTCAAACTTGTGCTGGATGATCAACTAAAGCAGAAATTTTTGTTACTATGTAAACAGTGCAAATCGGTCCTGTGTTGTCGAGTCAGTCCTGCGCAGAAAGCTGCCGTTGTGGCAATGGTCAAAGGTGGTCTTGATGTCATGACTTTATCGATTGGAGATGGTGCAAATGATGTTGCCATGATTCAAGAGGCTGACGTCGGAGTTGGTATTGCTGGAGAGGAAGGAAGGCAAGCTGTGATGTCGTCTGATTATGCAATTGGTCAATTCAGATTTCTACAACGCCTTGTGTTGGTCCATGGACGATGGTCATATCGTAGATTGGGTGAAACCATCGCAAACTTCTTCTACAAGAACGTGGTGTGGACATTTACCATCTTCTGGTATCAGATATTTGCCAACTTTGACATGACGTATCTCTACGATTACACTTATATTCTCCTATTCAACTTAGCCTTTACATCTGTTCCTGTCATTTTCTTGGGCGTGCTGGATCAAGACGTTTCGGATAAGGTATCTCTCGCGGTCCCGCAGCTTTACAGACGAGGTATTGAGCGAAAAGAATGGACTCAGCGCAAGTTCTGGTAAGTATTCCAGTCACGTTATCCAACGGTATCCAGAGCTAATTTACTGTAGGCTATACATGCTTGATGGTTTATATCAATCCGTCGTCATATACTTTGTACCGTGGCTTTTGTTCAAAGATGGAACCTTTGTCACAAAAAGCGGTCAAAATATTGACGACCGAGAAAGATTCGGGGTGTACGTGGCACCAGCTGCGGTTTTCGCTATCAATACCTACATCCTTCTTAACACTTACCGATGGGATTGGCTCATGGTTTTGCTCGTATCCATCAGTATCATCTTAGTGTGGTTCTGGACTGGAGTCTACTCTTCTTTCACCTCATCAGATTTTTTCTACAAAGCAGCAGCCGAAATATTTGCCCAAGCAAGCTTCTGGGCGGTCACGGCACTTTCTGTTATGCTCGCGCTTCTTCCTCGATTTTCAGTCAAGATTGCGCAGAAGGTTTACTTCCCATACGATGTCGACATCATCCGCGAACAAGTCCGTCTAGGTAAATTTGACTATCTCGACAGACCCGATGAGCCGGTGGATTCTATGTCCAAGGGTTCGTCGGCGTCTTCCTCTGAGATTACGAAGCCGAGTAAGCACTTCCAATATCCGAGCATTGATGAAGACCAACGACCCATTTACCCCCCTTCAGTTGCTCCGACATCCACTACAACACACAATCCACGAAGTCAAAACGGCAGCGATGGGACCGATTTCACCAGGCATCGGGCATCAACTGACCAAATTGGCCCTCGTATATCGATAGAACGCACGAGCACATCTATCGATAGATCATTCGACCAAGTCGGTCCTCGAATGTCAGTGGAACGACCAAGACCTTCTATTGATAGACCATTCGACCATCTTGGTCATCGTGTATCAGTAGCGTCAGTAGAACGGCCGAGACCTTCCTTCGATAGATTACGGACCTCAATGGATCGTGTTAGGCCCAGTTTCGAGGCCAGCAACGACTTCACATCGGCAGCGCTTCTAACAAGATTAGAATCCAGCCAATCGTTCGGACCGTTGAGGAGTAGAAGGGATGAACCCAGTATTAAATGATGAGTGGAATGACTGGGAAAGTGATGAATTGTACCATACTTTTCTTTTTCTTTTGTTGATACAGGAGATTTCAAGCATAATGATCTGCAGGAGCGATCTATGACCTTTGTGTTATACATTTGGTTCTTTTGCATTGGCGTTGAGGGCGTTTTAAATATCATGAAAAGGCTATCGGGAGGTATATTTTTTCGTGCTGGGAAGGAAGCAGCTCTTATTTTCAGGTTCAGGGTGTTTGTTCAGATGATAGTTCTAGATTACGCTACTGGTGATGTCCATCCTATACCACTCAACAACAGTGGCTAGGCTTAGTGGTCCCCTTTGTATATAGCGATTGCGGCAGCAGGAGCAGCAGACAAAATAATTGCACAGAGCTTCAATGTAGAGAATGATTTACTAATAAAAGTTAAATCTCACTATACCATTTTACTCGAGATATTAATTACTTTGTGCTCGTGTATTACTCCATACAGTCCCAATCCCATTGATGTTGTGAAGACAAAAAACCAAGAAAGCCCCCCACAGTAGTAGTGCGTACAGCTCAGCCTTGTCTGCAAGGCTAACTTTAAATTTTTGTCATACGCGACTCAAACCCATGTATCGCGTTGGCTCCGCTTCAACCTTATTACCTATATCTATCTATTCTAAAGTTCACTCATGATTTATTATTCTTTGAGCTTTCTCTCTCGAGTTTTGCCATAAGTCCTTTCATAATACGAAATTGTAATTTTTACCATTCAATTAATTCATGACTGATAATACATCTACTTGACATTTCTCTTCAAATTATTGAAAGACAAAATACGGAAGAAGGATACCACTTCTTTTTACTAGAGCCCTTTACTTGCAGGACAACCATCAATCAATCGATATTCGATATTCGCAACATCAATAACAAATAGCCCACACACTCTTGTACTCAACGTATATTATATTTATCTTCGCCAATACTGGATCTTGCCTCTCTTTATGTTTGCGTTATTCGAAGACTGTAGTCATGCGGGATGAAGCGGATATTATGGAGGAGCTCAATGGGCTCAAGGGGTGCGCAATATAGACATCCATATATGATTGAATTGACCCATTGACTTGTCTTTTAAATAGAGAATTGAAGGGCTTTCCTGCAGATGCACATTGGTTTTGCCCGAAACGAAATGATGAAGATTTTGTCGATTATTCCCATCCAGATGAAGCTGATGAGGAGATGAGCCCGGACACGAAGAAAGAACTTATACAAGATGCAAAGACGAGGCAGAAGGTGGCATATCAATACTCGCTCATTATAGGACTTGCTGCAGATGAAGGTGAGGCCATGGTTCAAGAATATACTGAACGCTTGAATAAGCTCTTAACCTCTTGCGACAAATGCGTGCACAATTGGCACATGGGTCGTAGGGATCATTTAAAATTGCTAGCAGAGTAAGGTATCATCTAGTTTGTGCTGTGCAAATGCTGATCAATTTTCAGGCAGTTTGACGAGGAAACGGTCGCAGAGCTCTCGAATCGCCTCAATGCTATCGATTTTCAGCGCATAAATAGTGGCTTGAAGGAAAGTCAAAAGGTCATCGAGTCGGCGGACGTTCACCAGCGGACGCAAAAATTGCTTGCTGGATACGACTCCGCTCTCTTGCTGTCCCTTTACGAATCGCTATGTTCTGTTGACTACCACAAATCTGAACAGAATCTCTCGAGACACTTCAATTATGTCTTCGAGCAGATACAAACAAAGAAGGTCCTGCGAATTAGTGATATACTTCCTGCGACTAGTCGATTTTTGTTTGACAGCAATGATACTAGACGACGGTTTGCGAAATGTGCATGGCAAAAAGCCACGACGATGCTTACGTCCAAATCCTTCGAGTGGGTTGTGCACACGACGTTGGTTGAGGTAATCTCATTAGTATCACAGCCGAACGCCGACTACAGCGATATCATTCGATTCTGGGAAGGGTTTCTTCTAATCCTAGAAAAATTGGATGAACGACTCATAACACATTCGCTGCGAGCAATGGAAGTCCAACCAAATGTCTACCTCCTGGCACTTCAGCATCTTGCTTGTAGAGATGAAAGAATAGTTCAACTAGTCATAGAAGCATTGCGGGGTCTTCTTAAAAAGTCGCCAAAGAGTTTCTGGAACGCCTTTGGCACGATTTCACCTCAAACTGTTGCCGAACAGATTTTTGGAAATCCCGTGTTCGAAGGTCTACTATCAAGGATTAAAGATTATGGAGATCCGGAACTATCTTTTGCCACGGCGTGGATGCCAGAGTTCATTGCATCTTTGCATTCCGATCACCAATATGATATCTGTGGATCCTTTCTCTATCATCTGCTAGAGCGCCTGCAGAAAGCCAACTTTCCTGAAAATGCTAGTCTTGCTTGTTGTTGTGTTGGTCTTGATGCCCTTCGTGTTACGCTTGATACTTTTGTCGACTCAAACTATATCATCAACCCCTCGTCGTCTTTGATCATTATCAATAAGATCATGGGACTCGTCAACACATACATCAAGACGATAGTTAAGTGTATGGATCTGGAAGGCAGCGGCCATAATCAACTTGAATTAAAGCGGCTTAGTATGTTAGTGATACGAGATTCTCTAGCATTAGATTGCAAGGCGTTGAGCGCAGAGTTTTCAGCCCTTGTAATTGATGTTCCAATCCAGCAAGGTCTAAGGGGCCATTCACAGCCAATTTGGGAGAATATTCTTCTCGTATTTAGACCACCAAATGTGGATCTAGCGAAGACAATTCTCTCTGCGACGTCCCATCTCACCGGCTTGGACGAACTGACACCAAAAGACAAAAAGAAGGCCGCTCTTCCTTCTTCACATATCCAATATAACAAAGATTTTCACCAGCTCACCGAGAATGTCTCAAGGATCTTCGAGCGCCTTAGCGATTTTGATGCGTCGGACTTGAGTCAGATGTACCAAGACTCACAAACTGCTCGCCCTCTTTTTGCAGCTCTTGTATCTGCCGATCAACAGATATATGAAGCTGCCGTTGCGGTGGTAAAAGCTACTACAGGACATTCTAGCAAACAGGATGCAACTTCGAGCTTATTGGAGCTCGCCTTTGTGCCAATGCTAAACTCCTTAACGTATGCGACAACCAGACTAACAAAGGCACGCAATTTCTCTCCGATGCCGTTTATGATCAAGATTGGTCGAGACATGCTCAGTGCTCTTTGTGGAAATACTGGCTTCCTTAGGAACCACTCTTCTCTCAGCAATATTGAGAAAAATGCTGTAATGTCTTGGTGGTATAACCAATGGCGGGCTCTAGATATGATGTTTTCCACTACGGAGACATGGGGGACGCGAGTACAACGTCCAAAGGAATACATGCAAGATTTCTGCCGAGATGGCATGGAATACGCAGAGTCGCTCTTCAACCAATACAGTATCATTGCTTCGGCCTTGGGCGACTCTTCCAGCTCTGGCATTGACCAGACATCTATCCGTGACTCTTCTAAAGACGCTCTCCGAAGAGTTTTGGAAGTCGTCTGCCAGAATGTCAATGGTCTAACAATGATGCTAAGACTCAGAGACACCTACTTAGTCAGTGTGATTTCAAGCCTACTAGCAAAACTTCTCCGTTCACTTGCAGAGTTTGATGCAGAGGTAAATGAAGTGGCCTTGGTCTATATCCAAGATGCATGTAAAAATGAGGACGAGAAGGGCTTCAGAAAAACAAACTTGTCGAAGCAGCAGAAAGCTGAGCTACGTGCCGCTCTTGATGAGCATAAAGGAGTGGAGATTATTGAAGATTATTCAATGACCAAACAATCTACAATTGATAGTTGGTCAAAGTCTGCTGGAGGTATGAAGCACGAGCCGACATTCAATCTCAAGGAGCGTCAAACGCAAAGCTCGCTTGACTCATGGTCGAAAGCAGGTGATGGCAAAAAGTATGAGGCCGCATCCTTTACTCAGACTGGTAAGTCCTCCATGCTTGGAAGTGACACGAGCAAAATGTCCGACAAAAAAAGATCTACTATCATGGACCAAATCAAAGCTCAGCACAAGCCAAAGTCAGCCGAGGCTACACAGACTCTGGTGAACAATCGCCGGAGAGAAGCAGAAGAGAAAAGGAAGCGTGACGCTGCAGCAATTGCACAGGCCAGAGCTTTGCGGGCTCCGACAACCTTGGTAAGAGGAGAGGGATCTGGACTCAAAAGTCTGAATGGCGTGGCAGGTAAAGATCACACCCCGGTTCGAAGTGAGATAATGGTTGGCTCTTCGGACGAGGATTCGGACGATGACGACGACGATGACGGTTCTGGAACTAAGCTACTCATCAACAAATCCAGGGAAGCGACCAAGATGATATCTGAATATGAAGAAAGTAGGCGACGCAACCTCTTACAACCCAGTGGCCCAGTAAAGAAGACTAAGAAGATGCATACGAAGGCGGATCTTCGGGCGCGTGTAGAACCTAACATGGATGTGATATATCTCGAATTATTGAATTGGGATATCTTCCATAAGGGTGACGATCCTCCTAGCAACAACGAATGTCG
>JWJA01005910.1:0-10674 GCA_000812885.1 Lanzia echinophila
GGAGGAAGAGAAGTAATAATATTTTATAAATTTTTAAAATATATAGAATATTTAATATACATTTGACATCTCCTGCAATATTAGATGGGTCGAAGTACAATTCCGTAAAATTAGTCAACCATGTGTCGCTTTCATGGTGACTGCGACTTTGGCACATATGACTCGAGTAATCCATAAATAGGTCTCCCAATATTCAATCTCTGCGCTTCAAATTCAGCCACGGACTTCTCATATTCCACGGCCTTTGTATATTGCTCTTGCTTCTCGACTGTGGTAATAAGCCCAAGCCCGAGCTCTATTTGAGGTACTGTATTCCAGCGTTTCTTGCCATCCTTATCGAATTGAAATTTCTGTACTCTCTCGGTTGAGTTTCCGATAAACAACAATAGTTCTAGTTCCAAGTACTCGAGATTTGCAAATACTTTAAGGGCCATTGTGTTCCACCCACCGCGTACTCTACGGAACAGCTCATCCACTCGGAATTGTTCGATGTCCATGCAGGCAATTGTTGCTGTGTGATTAAGAGACCCATCATCCCTTGTCAAATCAGGGATGACCATTCTTAGGGTTCGAAGATTTTGGAAGGATGCTAGGAACTTTTTCCCAAGCCATTTCTCGCACCTGGGAATGACCGACTGCTGCTCAGGGTCGTATANNGATGGGATGGGCAAAGCTTTTGTGCTCTACCATGTTTGGGTCGAGATACTCCAAGTCGAGATAAAGAATGTCCTTCTCCCAATTGAACCATGTTGTCGGAGGAATCTTATTAGTTCGACAGCCAAATGCAAGAGTATATGATTTGGAAGCAATGTCCCTTGCTTCTCGGCATGCACTTGTTAGTGGCATGGTGGTTGGTGATTTGAAGCAAACATCCCCATCTTCGAACATTTCCTCCTCATACTTAAGACTATAAATTCTCCGCCTACGGTTATTTTTGGTCAGCATCTACTTGATTTCTTAAGAACTAGATATTGAAAAAGACTTAACCTACCCGGTGTAACCATTAAGATCGTATGGTCGAAGATGCACAATCCTCGGCCCTGGCAAAGCAGCTTCCCAAATCATTCTCCTTATTTCGCAAGGTAGCTTTTGGAATTTAGGGAACGATTTCAAAGAGCCATTATCGTGCTTGGTGTGGGGTGCGATCGAAGACATGGTCGATTCTATTGCTTTTCTAACCTTTGAAGCTTAGATGTTGAAAGATGTGCCAGCAAGAAGAATAGGGTGGGTCAATGCTACAATATATATAGCAAAAGGTATTGTGGTTTTTGTTCAAGAGATTGGAGGTGGTGTGTGTTTTATTGTACTACTAGATACTAGATACTATCAAACTAGTTGCTAAGTTAGGTCTGGCCTAAAAAACTTAAAAACAAGAAGACATATTCATAGCAAACTAACGAATGCTAATATATTGATGAATCAGTAGTTGTGGCTGGTTTTGGCTAGCTTATTATCGTGGAACTTTACCCAATCTATTCATCGGAGCTAGGAGATTCCTTTCCGGGCATTGATGCCCATTTTGACCTAAGTGTAGGTGCCGCGAAGGTACATTTGGAAATATTTAAACTAACCCAGCATTGGGGCAGCAGAGCGATGAAAGGAATGGGGGCTCGGAAGCACATCACTTGTTTGAACCCAACTCGCACTTAATGCAATCATAGACTTGAAGCTCAACAGTTGAAGGGAGAAGGGGAGGGGAAAAGTTGCTCAAACAAAAGAAAACATCAATTTCTCAAACCTAACCAAGCAATCCAAGCGGGGTAATGATAGGAGAATAAGAGACAGTTCCCTAATTATCCGGGCTTGGCTACTATGAAGCACTTGAAGGAACCGCCCTGCATGTAGGATTAAGTAGAAGAGGATTGCCCACCATGTTTCATTGTCTATAGAAACTATGTACAAGTTTTGAAATTCTTTTTAAACCATCCCGTGGAAATCATGTTTTATGACCCGCCACCTTTTCTATGCCTTTTGGTATCCAGCTTCGGATAGACCAGCTCCCAAAGCTTGAATAGCATGGTCGATATCCTCACGTTTGGGATCAGTCTGGGTCCAAAGTCAGTAAATTCCTCAAATCAATCGACCGGGGAAGAGCTCTTACTGCACTGATACCCATATGTCCAATCCTAATATACTTTGTGGCAATCTCCTTGTGCAGACCTCCAGCAAAGATGACACCCTTCTTCACCAAATTTGGTAAAAGCCCTGGTACCGTTACGTTTTCGGGAAGATAGATAGCAGTCATACCATTGGCTTGATCCGCGGGATCGGAAGCCAATTGCTTAAGACCGAGATCAGCAACAGCTTTCTTGATCTTCTGAGATGTAGCTTTGTGAGCTGCGAAGCGTTCGGATAATGGTTTGGAGAGGATTTGGCTCAAGGCCGTATGGAGCGCGTGAATTAGTTGCGGTGATGGAGTGGCGAAATAAGAGGGCTTCTTTGCTTCGTAGTTTTGCATGACTATCGACTTGTCAATATCTATGATTCTAAATATTGCGGTGTAATCTTACTTGGTAACCAATTCTTGAAAGAAGCAAAGTATGAACCAGGTGGACTTTTCCTGTTCTTGAAGGTTTGAATAGCCCGACCACTGTAATATGAGATCGAAAGACCAGCAGGGCATCCTATAGCCTTTTGCGAAGCTGTAATCACTGCGTCCAACTTCCATTTATCAAATTCGATCTCTTCACAGCCAACACTGCAAACACCATCAACAACAACAAGCGTATCTGGAGAGACCCTGTGAACCAGTTCCGAAAGCTTTTCCAACTCGCTCAAAACTCCAGTACTCGTATCTACGTGAGTAACCGTCAGCAGCTTATACTTCTTCTCCTTCAACGCCTTTTCAATCTCTGGTAGCTGTGGCCTTGACCCAATGGGGGCTTTCAGCTGCGTAGCTTTCACACCATATGTTTCGAAGCAATCGGTGAACGAATCTGCAAAATATCCGGTGTGCAGAACGAGGACTTCGTCCCCCGGTTCTGCCAAATTTGCAGCGACAAGATCCCAGCCAAGAGTACCAGAGCCAGACACGACGAGGGGTTGCGAGCTTGGATCGGTGGATTGGAAGAGCTTTCGTAACATCGAGAGTGTATCGCCGAATGTGGCTACAAATCCGGCTCCAACATGACTCTCACTGTTTCGCAAAAGGCATTAGCTATCAATATTTCCATTTAGGTCGGTAAAATGTATGCATACCTGTAGTGGCTCATAGCACCCAATACAGCATCATCAAATTCAATCGGCCCTGGAATGAGCAAAGCGGGGTGATTTGGTTGACTCGACATTTTGGTAAGGTTGCTTGAATTGCTAAATCTCCTTGTTTGAGAAGGAATTGAACTCTGGGTAGAAAGAATATCCGGATCAATTTGTCTGGAAATTGCAGACAATCGAGCGTGGGGAGCCACGATTTGCTTGATGGCGGGGTAAACCACCTTTCTTAAAGCCAGTTTGGTCTATTTCCGTTATTGTCCGATTGGACAACGAATGAATTCAAAGGAATGTATGTGCCTAGATTTGGTGTGCTTTCAATGAATGGGCTCTAAATAGTCTATGGTGCTGTAATGACTGAGATGGGGAACTATTTACGTTATTTATTAGAATGTTCTCTTGAGAGTAAGCGGTAGATGGGATGGGCAAAGCTTTTGAAAGATGGGGTTGATGATTTAACTGGGTCTTCACAAAATAATTACGATACAGAGCTGTAGATTCCATACTTTCTCCGAGGTTCGGAGGTTCGGGGACGTCCGGTCAGTTTGATAGAATTATTCACAAGTATGATCAGAAAACTGAAGAAATGTATATTGATATATGAGATGAGAAATCACGATTGAGAAGAGAATTCTATTTGGTATATCATCAAAACTGCTTTTCGCGCAGTAATTCGAACCACTTATGATGCTAACGCCATCCCAATGCTAATCATAAGGGTGAATCTCAATGTTTCCCCAGCTTTTTTCCCACAGTCCCATTTTATGTACTAATATCCCATAACCATAATATACACATGCCAGACCTAAGTGATAAGTGGAGGTCATCAGACTTTTATGTATCTTTTTGGTACATATATACACATCAATTTCGTTGTGCTAAACATCCGCCCAGCCTCATGGTTTCTTCGCGGATTTTTTAGTGGAAATAGTAGCTCTCTTAGCTCTTTTAGCTGCCTTTACTTGCTTCGTTGTCCGCTTCCCAATATCCCAACCCCAAGATCTTAAAGTTTTCACTACCTTGGGTGTTATGGCAGCCGTCAATGGAACTCGAATGAACATAAAGGATTTATGAATGGCGTATGCTAGAGCAAGCTGTGTAGCAAGACTCGCATCCTTCTCGTTTGCTTCCTCTGCTTGTTCTACCCCCCAACCAGCCATCGCTACACCATCACTGATCTTGTCGGAGCCAGTTACGTCTTCCTCGGCATTTCTCATGGAAGATCGCCAGCTGTGCCAGGCATCCTTGACGGATTCGGGAATGAGCCGTTTAGCATTGTCAACAATTATATGTTCCCATTCCCCTAGATATAGTTGTTAGCGAGGATAAAGAATTATACCCGGCGAATGCCATGCTGGCGTTCTCGGCGTTCCCAACATAGGANCTCCCCTNCCAAGCANGCTTGCGNGCCACCNGTCGGNATATTTTATATTAGGAGGGTTCACTCACCAATTCTATCCGTCCCTAGAGTCCTAACCAGCAAATAACAAAATGGGAAATCTGCTGCACTCAAGAAGAGGTACACTCCCACCACACTCCACCCATATTCCCTTGTTAACTTCTTCATTCTCCCTGTAAGCGTCGTTGGATCTTCTTCAGCAGCCTTCCCTGTATTCTCGCTAGCTTTTCTCCGTGATCGCGAGGCATGGAGTTGACGTTTCGTGCTTGCGCGGAGACGTTGAAGTATTGAGTTTGGTGAAGATCGAGGATTCGAGAAGAATCTAAAATTCGTACTTGGACGAGATCTTATGCGGGATCGTATTGAAGAAGTGGATGTCGCTATAGGTCGCCGAGAAATATTTTGTAAGACTGATCTTGCTGGGCTCAGGCTCTGGGCTGCACCCCGAAAAACTGTAGTTACCCCGCGTGCTTCAAAAGCTCCCAAGCTTCGTAGTGTAGCGCGAAGCATCTCTGCAAATGTCCCCTAAACAGGTTGAGTTGTTCGTCCCTCCTGATAAAGTCCCGAGTGAAAAATGTCTCCGCAAAAATGACACACACAATTGTATCCCTTCTCTCCTGGTGAGTGCTTGTTGGGGTCCGAATTAGAAAATGAGGTATTTCGATTTTTTGCCTTGTCCGGTCCGCCGTGCTTTCAACTTATGTGCCTCTAGACAATTCCTAAGCTCAAGTTTCTGGAACACTCAGTCCTTTGTCTCGTTTTGTTATTCGTTCAGCGTAAGTTCCAAATGCGCAGTTATTATAAAATCATGCATTACGTATCAGGATCGTTGGTATTACTCAATTCTTGGGGATCTGACCAGAAAATTGGTGAGATGGAACGGACTTTTTGTGTGTGGCGGCAACTTCCATGACATAGAGAGCTGCACAATGATGGAAAAAAATAAACAATATACGGTGGGCCTTAGTAGCATAAAGCACATTCTTTATTGAAAAACATACCATATTATATAAATTTGATGAGAATGTACATGTAAAATTAGCTACAAGTGACCCAAAGATATTTTCACAATTTCAGCCAAAGAGCATTTGGTATCTTTCATTACATTTCGATTAATGACCTGGTCAATGGATCACATCGAAGGATTAGGACTTCCACGATTAACGATTTGACTTTGGGTAGGAGAACTAAAAAGGGGGGAGGAGCAAAAGTCTTATTTTTTCAACCTTGACAAGCATATGGACAATCACTTCTGGTCGGAGTGGAATGAGAAAATCCATCTTATTAAAAGGGAATAATCGGGTTTATTGAACAACCAAGTGGTGATCATCCGAAGCACCTAAAAATGAAGATTATGTTAAAAAGATAAGATATATGTGGGCAACGTGTAGACCTAGTAGTCTATGTGTCACAATTGAGGTTCAAGCATGGCAAACAGTACACCAGATGGGTGCCAACCTTATTTACAACTAAGTGCTACGAGCCTAAAAGTGACTATAGCTCTAAAATAAAATATATACAAATCAAAGATAACCTCCACTAAACACTCCAAACCCCCCTCAACCAATCAACCGCCATGATGCTGTATCACCCACCTAAGAAAGGTAAGAGGTGTCAACCCAGGAAGCGTAGTCGGAAATCATTTCCCCAATGGTGTATGCGGTACTATAGGTGGTAGCGAAGCTGGCACGGGTACCCTCGGCTCCGTCACCAGAGTTGTCGTACTCCTCGAAGACAACGTCCCCAGTGTTGGGGGTGCTGGTAGACCATTCGGACCATCCGGCGCTTTCAATGATATCGCTCATGGTGGTCTTTTGGTATGCGACACGAGCATACTCCGTCCATGGGCGACCGAGGTAAACGGTACCGGAACTGACAGAAGCACCGGACGCGGCCTCTACTGTGCATTCGTTGAAGACATAAAAAGATGGGTCGGAGGAGGTAGCACGGCCATTGGCGGTAGCACATCCACCACCGGCACTGGCTGCAATGACCGAGCCGTCGAACCATGCAACGGAGTGTTGACCAAAGATCCAGTCAACGGCACCCTCGATGTAGCACTTAGCGTAGACCTGGTTTCCAATCTCGGTAAGGAGGGTGTCTTGGTATCCGTAAAGACCAACACCGTAGTAACCTTGGTTGGTGTTGTATGCGGAAAGAGCAATGGCTTGAGAACCTTTTCCATAGGTGTTCTTGATGTTGATGTTGTAGAAGGCAGTGTTCTCCGACAAGTTAATGACAGTTCCGGTCGCCTCATCGTCGGCGGCTCCACTTAGAAGGGAGGAGCTGTGCTCAATGTTGACAACATTGTCTGAGTAGCTGGAGGTGTCCTCGGTGTAACCGTAGATATTGAGTTGACCGGCCAATGCAGGAATAGTTACTTGCTCGGAGTAGGTTCCGGAGAGGATGAAGATGCTTTGGGTGGAAGTTGAGCTGGTACTGAGCGAATTAATCGCAGCTTGGACCTACGGACAAAGGTTAGTCGTTATGTGCATGATTGATCTATCAAAACTTACGGTAGAATATTCACCACCGCTACCAACAGTAATGGCACCAGATGGGGCTGAAGTACGAGCCGTGGCCAGAACGGCGGAGATGAAAGAACTGATAGAGAGTAAATAACGCATCTTGCAAAGAGCTGGTAGAAGTAAAGAATGTATGAAAATGTTAATGAATGGAAGATAGTTTGCATCAAAAACAGAAAACAAACCGCAAGAAATTGCCTATTTATCATATATGAACTTTAAAATTTAACAAAGCGTCAATATGCAAAAGAGAGGCCTGGATCTTGCGGTGGAATAATTAAACGCCGAGGTCGTAGATACTTTTCCATGAATATTCCATGAATAGCAACTGGCCCTAGCAGTGGCAGAGATATCAGGAGCTACAAACCCCACACCACTATGTGGCGCCTGCAGAAAAACTCGGATGACATGGTATACTGGAGCGTGCATTTCCTGGAAGAAGTCAAGAATTACCGTGGGTAAGACAAGGTGTATTTCATTCTTTCAAGGGGGTGAGCAGTTGAAACATGAAACGGAAAACAGCACGTCAAAAGTTGATTGGCGAGGACTGCGGGAGGTCTACCTAAAAGAGGAACAACTCCTCACTCCACTTTGGATTTGCACGGACGGACCTTGTCGTTGAGTTCCAGCTAGAACTTTAAGAAATGAGTCTTCAAATCGACTTGTAAGGCCACCAATGAGATATCAGACGAAGATATAACTTAAGATGTCATGTGCGTAGTAGCAGTCAGCTTGAGTCCCTCCTGACTTCACAAGCAGACGGAATATTCAAAGTTACGGAATAAAATATGGGAGAACCGGAACATGAATACTGTACAGTACTATACTGCAATGATGAATTGAATAGTATTATTTTCTGCAAATTGATGGGGGGCGCCTGGGGTTCCTGGTAGTCGTATTTTCGTAAGGATTGTTTCACCGATACAGACTTTACGGTACCATAGATCAGTAGGAGAGGTAATTTCGTCACCCCATCAGTAATCTTCTTTTCATTTATAGGAAATTTAATATATCTCCAGATCTGGCAATGACTTGGCAGTGCTTGTTGCGTAATTCCATATGGTTTACAGTAGATGCTGTTTGAACAAGCCTTTTGTGGATGTCTTGGTATCTTGGCGCATGCTAAGTTCGTATCGGTATGTAACTGCCGCCGCCATGAAATTAATTGTATATTGAGCAGGTAGTACAGTACAATAGTAGCGTTCCAACTTTTGAACTTCATGAATGGTAAATATGAGATTTGAGGGGTAATGCTGACAGCGTGACGGTCATCGAATCGCCGTCCGATTTTCCCAAAAAGTTCATCTCATTGATTTAAGGGAGGCGACTTCTGGTTTCACACTGTTTCCAATATGTAATAGGCCACCGTAGTGAATAAAATACATACGGAGGGGTGAAGTTGCTGGGTTAAAACATGGGTATAAAGTACAAACAACTAATCAAAGTTTTAATCAAAGTTTTAATCTAAACAATGGATTGGAGGGAAAATTTATCGGACCACCCAGGTAGAACCCGAAAGAGTGGAGGTGGAAGAAGATTGCCCCTCTTTACTAATAAACATGCCAGATCCCCTCTTTAAATCCACTCCATCACATCAGTAAATCACTACTTCCCGTCTTAGTGGACTGTGGACCTGTGGTCGTGTGTTGTTGAAAGGTTTGTTACCATTATATGAACTCCTTGGCGTATTCGGGATCGCGCGGTATTTATATATGACAGAATCTACTGCAAGTAGAGACAACCCCCAACTTCCAGTCTTCCACAGAGTATTCGTAGGTTGTATGTAGTATATACAGTGCAAGAGCTGAGCACCACTTCTCAATGCTATCATTGACTTGACCTTAATCATACGAGAAATATATTGGAGATTTTGAGTTGCCGGCTTCTAGACGTTTTCCCTTCCCCTTTCCCTATACCGGTAATTGTAATATATCCAACAATATAAAATTTCTTGGGTACCCCTTCACCTACACTGTCCCACGTGTTGAATAATTTGATAGAAAAGAAGGTTTCCGGGTGGTAGGTATGTTTAGAAAGATCCACAAGATGAATCATGGGGAACATGAGAAGAGAGATTCGAGCCGGTTCTAAGCCTCAACAATGTAAAGTAAATGACACTAAACTAGAAATAGATTCAAGTATCCACAGTTGTTCCTTCATATCACTATCAAACCCTTGGCGCGTTGTATAAACACTATATTTCATGTGGTCTGAGCTCGATATAAATTAATTTTGGGTAACAATAATATACGGGGTAGAGCGCATCCCTTTTATACGACGACATAGTACGGTCGCCTTACCGCCGCGCGTTCACCTTAACACAGGACATATGTAATTCATATTAATAAAGTTTACAGGCATAACCAAGTTGAACAATCCAGACCAGCCTGACCAGGAAATGATGTGAGGATATCCTAGTTTCCGGTGTTGACCTGGCGGTTGTTTGTTTTATCAGGCCTCATTACTTGGTTTTCATCTCAAGTCTGGGATGTATGTGTATATAAGAATGATGTCGAAGCCGTAGAATTGCACTTTTTTTTCATCATCACCACAAGTCTCTCTTTCCACTACACACATTCCTTCCATTACATTCTTTTACATTTTTGCATCTAGTCAAAATGGTTCAATTATCTACTGCCTTCGGTCTCCTGGTGAGCGGAGCAGCTCTCGTATCTGCCGTTCCTGCCCCAGCCCCAACTCCAGCACCCGATGCCACCCAGGTCAAGAAACGTGCCTCTACTACTTGCACATTCACCGATGCCGACTCAGCTTCAGCATCAAAGAAGGATTGCGCAACTATCACCTTGGACAGCATCACTGTTCCATCTGGAACCACCCTTGACATGACTGATCTTGAGAGTGGCACTGAGGTAAATATACAACTCCTTCTTTTAGCTATTACATAACTAATCAATGACAGGTCACCATTACTGGTACTATCACCTTTGAGTATGAAGAGTGGGATGGGCCTCTCTTCAGTATCTCGGGAGAAGACATTACTCTCATTGGAGCTTCTGACAACGTTCTCGATGGTCAAGGAGCCAAATACTGGGACGGAGAGGGAAGCAACGGTGGTGTCACTAAGCCCAAGTTCTTCTATGCTCACAGCTTGACTGGTACTTCTTCTATCACTGGCATCAACATCTTGAACGCCCCAGTTCAAAGTTTCTCCATTGACGGATCCTCCGGTCTTACAATCAAAGATGTAACCGTTGACAACAGTGCTGGAGATGCGCTTGATTCTGATGGAGATACTCTTGGACATAACACTGATGCTTTCGATATTGGTGACTCCACCGATATCACCATCTCTGGTGCCGTCGTCCAAAACCAGGACGATTGCGTAGCAATTAATTCTGGTTCAGGAATTACCTTTACTGGAGGAACTTGCTCAGGTGGCCATGGTCTCTCCATCGGATCTGTTGGAGGACGTGATGATAACACTGTTTCTGATATTGTTTTCGAATCTTCCACTGTCAAGAACTCTTCCAACGGATGCCGTATCAAGACCGTCTCTGGTGCCACAGGAAGCGTTTCTGG
>JWJA01005912.1:0-13909 GCA_000812885.1 Lanzia echinophila
TTGAATATGAATTGAGAGCAGCCAGAATGCTGTGTAGAAAGATTGAAAGCAAGAATTTGGATGTTAGAAGTGGTTTGATATGGATAGTTGCATTGGAGAAGGTTGTGGAGATGTATGAAAAGATTGTTAAAAGGTAGAGGATGTAAAGGGTGTAAAGGGTGTAGAGGGCGTAGAGGGCGTAGAGGTTGAAAAAAAGTTGAAAAGGAAAAGAAGAGTTGTTGGTAGAAGAGGGGTAATTATAGTAGTGAATATCATAGCTAGCGCAAAGTCAGACGAGTTCGGAGGCAAGAGCAAACCCTCAGGAAAGGCGCACTTGGTAAGTAAGATAAGTAATCGAGAGATCGAGGCAGCCTTTACAAACCCTCAATCAGGTAGGTAGACACCTAGAAAGTAGTAGAAGTAGATTGTTCTACTCGACGAATGGAAAGCACCTATTGCAAGGGAAGGAACTACCAAGTAGCCCATCCGAATTCTCCCCAAAGTCCAAATCCAAGTGGTGCAATAGGAGAAGCAATCAGACCGAACCCCACCAAATGTCTCCAACAACTTGAAACAATCAACCTACTCTCGTCTCAAATCATCTTAAAGAGCATCAACGCCACTTGATCTCATTATTTCCAACTACTTGTACTAAGCTCGGAGATTCCCGGCAGCTCAATGAAGACAGTGAATACTTTCTGTCTTACGACTGCTGCTCTGACACCAATAGGTTGAGATATGGGAGATACCACATGCCATAGTTTCGAAGCTTGTGAGCTGGGGAGGAGAAGAAAGCGGCCCATCCCGAAGCTTCGAACCAGCAAAGTAGCGAATCAGTCAACAATCCATAATATATATCTCATCTGCAATACCAAACACTACATCCCAAAATCCAGCCTCGCGGCATTTTCCTCACGATCCATTCACCACAAGGTCTGACATCCTCCCAGCGAGTGCGATGAATAAATATCGATTCTTTGTTAAGTTGATTTTCGTCGACTAGACATGGAATCATCCTTCGAAACACACCCTTGCTCAATTAAGATATAACCTCAATACAAAGACACAGAGGAAACGATATCGTTCCTTTGTGCCAGCAACTTCACCTCAAGGAATGGAATATGGTATATGGTATATGGCCGAAAAACGGCTATTTATTTCACCTTGACTAGCTAAACCAAATACAACCTAGGCATACTCTCATGGAAGAAGATCTAGGCCTTAGCCATAAGTTGGACAAGAACTGTGAACGTTTTGGCATGCGGGGTAATGCGGTAGTAAATAATGAGATGAAGTACCTTGAAAATTAATGATTCTAAAAAGATCAACATTTCTTGAGTTACACAATTCCTTGGACGAGGTTTGGAATGCGATTCCCGGGTTCAGAGCACTATTCGCTGGAAACTACGACTGGATGGTTGTACGATTCCTTCCAGCTGCAGAGATATAGTTTGCTGGAAGTGTTATGGCATGATGGAATAATGATTGGATTGCCGAATATAGCCAGAGACATAACACTGGGATTATTCCATTCCACAGCAGTAGCTCACCATCGTTCTCCAATACTTGTTCGTTTTCTCATAGACTTTCATCGAATACCAAACGTTTTGTCACCGATTCAGGTTCCGGTCTAATTATCATAGGAATACTCTTTCAGTTCCCGCTTACTTTCGTCAGATCGTATTTTCGTCCACCAGGATGAAGTTTCTTGAACGCTTTGAATTGTGAAAAGGCGTATTAGCATGCGACTACTAATTATCCACGTCGAAGATCAAGAATAGGACTTACTTCTAGCTGCCAGTCCCATCGAAACCATTTCCTTGGCTGAATGCCAGCATACAGAGGTGATTTTGATGACCATCCTAAAGCCCCAGCCTCCAGCTTTTTGCCATACTTATATGCATTGCCATCCTGTAACGGCCGCTAACCTTTCTTTTGGGCCCAGTGGTAATACTTGCCACTCTCATTCTTTTTATTGTGTTCAGCTCTCAATGTGCGAATCCTACTTTACTTTCTCCGACATCTATTTGCTCCATGTCGGCTTGGGACAAAGATATGCCTGATCCGTCGCAGGTTCGGAGCATTTCACATCCCCACCCAACCTCGTAGCTCATATCCTTGGAATAGTCCAAGAATTCGAGCATAAGGAGAGATATAATGGATGTTCTTCACATCGAAATTGGGCGAGAAAAGGCAACTTCGGGAGAGCATTTCGGAGCAAGTCAAAACCATGGTTCCGAACATATCAATAATGTCTGCTGTAATGGAGGTATTATCATTCACTGCGATAACCTGTCAGATCAAAATGTTCTGGGAAAAGTCTGCACATACTCATCCAATGATCTGGCGAGCCTCCTGCTTTAAGATAACAGGCAAACCCTTCTAAATTTGCCCATTTCCTATACGGACTAACATCCTTCTTGTAGAGATCTCGATTGAAATCTAAAAACTTCATAGAGTTAGCTCCAACGGAATAGGTCAAGGCAGAGCTATAAACCAGATTTTCCATCATTTCGGAAACCCCATATCCGATGAAGTCGTTGTAGACGTACACGCCCCAACTGCCTTGATCTCTTTTTGCATACTCCCGAAACAGCTTCATCGTGATTTCTATAACTTCTCTCGAGACTGATAATACCGGGTTGGAATGATCGTCGGCATCATCAAGTGTGTTCTTGACTTCGGGTAGATACGTCTTTGCGCCCTCATCGTAAATCATGTTTTGTGTGCACAGATACCGCCATATGGGTTTCACGGATAACTGGGAGGTCCAACATATCAGTTTAATACAGCCGGGAAAGTCATTTTCCTAACGGATGGAAAACTCACTGTGCTAGGGTCGGAAAATAGAATCCTCGGAACCTGAGATCTCTTAGCCGATTTTGCAACATCACTGGCCTTCTTCGATGCGGATAATGATTGCGAGAATAGTTTCGCGGTCTTTGAAGGGCTGGCACTACTGGCCCCCATGTTGGGTTCCGTCGGATTCTTTCTCTTGGGTGGCATCTTGAAGTTGTTAGGTCATTTGATAGTTCGTTCAGAGAAGCTCTTCCCCTTAAAAGCCACCGGTGTGAGACCCTACTCACGTTATTAATAGAAAAAGACTTCCTATGACATTACTGCTCAAGATAAAAAGCAATATTGACTTCTTTCTGATCGACCCTAAGCCGATAGCGAGCATGATTCGCTCATATTTCTCCGAAAAATACAGACTTTTTCACGTTTTTCCGAAGAATATGCCTGTGCACGGGTTCTGATCAGTTCGATTGAATGTGATTGGTATTATTGCTGCCTACAATAAAAAACAAATACATAATCATATGATCTGGTTGCCCGCCTCGCAATTCACATTTCTCAGCACGTTTGTAGTATTCAGGTGCTCAACCCTAGGGCTTTGGCCCGACGACAATGAGCCTTCCAAGCCTAAGATGGTTAAAAGGGAAAATGTCTCTTCCTTCAATGCTAATGGTGGAATCTCACTTCCAATCCATAGCAAGCAAATGGACATCGTGCTGCGTTTTTCTCCGCGAGACTTCTTTTGCTCCGTAAGCAAAATGAAGAAACCCGATATCTTTGATCTTATTTAAAAACCAGTCAAAAGTTGGCAGGAACGTTGCATCCAGCAAACTCTTGGCTTGCGTTGAACCTTCCTATTTTTGGCTGCGTCCGATCAATTCAAGTCTTATCAATCTTGAACCTTCTCATCCATAAGTTTCCACACACACCAAGAACAAAGAGCAGCCTTCAATTGCAGCGTCAATTTTCGAAATGAACGGTGAGAAGTACATAATTGATTTTCAATAAAACCATGGGGGGTGGTCTTTTTTTTGGAAGTAGTATTCGAGGTAGTGAAATTAGTCGTATTATCTAAGCGCTCTTCAACCCCTGGGGGTAGTTCTATCAGCTCACAGGGGGTTACTTTATAGTTTAGGGGAAAGTGTGCACAGATCCTACTTTAAACAAAACCCCTTCCCTTCCCCTCCTCTTATAGAACTACATAGTAAGTTGAAGTTACTTAGTAGGCGGCGGGAAATTTGTTATATTAATATTGCGTTAGACCCGTAGACCCTTATCTCATCCTTACCTAGGTAGCCAGGGCCAGGTAAAGATACCCCAAAACCCGGGCAGAAAAGAACCAAATCTTGGTATCTCGGTATCTTTATTGATTATTATAGATCAGAACCTATACTGAATCTATTCGATATGCATAATCAACAAGACACAATCGCATATTTAGTGTACAAAATCGACGGCATCGTTGCATCAATCATGTCAAACTACGTCATTGGCGTTTTTTGGTAAGCGAACACCTGCCAGTCTTCAAAGATGACCCTTAGAGGCGTTAAGGCGCAGGGACAAACAGACAAACCCTTCCTGCGGGCGGGAAGACATAATGGAAGTATGGAAGTCCGGAAGATTTACAAACGGTGCCAGGATACTTTCTATCCGCAGATACGAACCTGGGGGTCGGCGAACTATCCAAGGCCGGGGCTGAAAATCTCGGTTCCAATCATTCTATTCTATGTAAAGTGTGAAAACTTGCAAGGCAAACAATGGCTGCAGCCGCTACAAAGACTTGCTGGAGGAAGTATTGATTGCGAGCTTTTTCTTTTTCATCATAGGCTGATAAGCATCGAAAGTTCGGCGTTGATTACATTCTAGGCTTCAAGATTAAATTGGCATTGGTAGCATTGGTCCCTGCAGGAATCAAGGTCGCAATATCATTTTTCTAGACGTCCACATTTGGGAACGGTGGGAAAAAATAAGACGGATCTAGAGCTTCTCAAACTTGATTCCGAAGATGCATATTAAGTGGGGTGCAGGTGCAGGTGTAGTATTGTAACTATGAACAATATCTCTGCAATCAACGCCCAACACCGATTGACCAAGAAAGTTCTGACATTATCACACTGTAGCTGTGAAAATATACATCTCCATTTTCTTGTGTTTTATTTTCAATTTGCTTAAATTCACCGATAATGCATTGTTACAACGCCAGTGCTTACAAGTTAAGCTACACAATGATTTCTTGTTACATCTTCATTTTGAGCTTACTTCTTTCTGAAATGGGGAGTCAATGGAATGGTCAAGAGTTCCTCTAGAGCATTGAAAATGAATGGTAAAGTTCACTTATGGTGTAATTCTGTGGAGAAAGAGGCAATAACCGGCTTTTATTGCTATTTGGGAAAACCGTTTGCAGTTTATGCATACAGGGGAGGACGCTCCCGCCATCCGTAAGTAGACCCTGGGATTATTCCCTGAATTATTTCCAATATGATTCTCGATTAAGATTTGCTTCACTTGACGCAAGTAATTATTGCCACGCATTTGCAAAGAGGCATGTTCCCCGCGTTGCCCGCAATTACCTATCATCTAAGTTGAAGAATTGTTCCTTACGGTGGGAACCAATCATGGCTTCTCAGCGTGGCCAAAATCCGTATGCGACACGAGGTGCATCATACACCATTGGCAGGTGAACCTTAACCGTTGGCAACTTTAATTATCCTTGACCAACTATGGTCTATTTCTGGAAAATAATGGCGAGAGCCACTTAGCATCATGTTTGCTTGCTGCGAACCTTCGGAGTATCAAGCCCAAAGGTATTTATGATACATCACTTGTTCACGATTACATTCCACTGTTTGTGGGTTGTGATCATAAAGACTCCTTCTAGCGTGCAAAAGCCGACATCTTCTGCTTGGGGAGCAGCAAAACCTTGTAGAAAATTGCCCTTGTTTTAATGTGGTTGTATTTGTATTTACAATATTGTCGGATCAAGATTTTGCCTTTATCAAAGAAAGCTTTTCACAATGGGGGTCTAGCGTGGCGAGCCATCTGACTAGAGTATCCTCGAGGTCGGCTCCGGAACAATCCGATCAGATTATCCTCGAGGTGGGCTCAGGTAATTTACTAGGAGCTCGTTTCTTCTTCTTCGCTATCGATATTCTCCAGGGTCACTTTCTTCTTTCAATATATGCACAAATCGTGCCATTGTGGGTGGGGTTATTTCAACTACAGGTCAGTCTCGGGCCCTATCAAGGGCCATCGATAGATATTAGATACCTCCCCTTTCAATCTTTTTGCCAGCTGCAACAGCATGAATGTACAGGAGAATAAGAAGAAGTCAAGGATATGAACCAATGCCCTTCCAATATGACTTTGAACTTCATCAGGATCGTTGAACTATTGATTTTGTGTGAACGGCAAGGTCAAGGGCAAGTTTTATACGAGCGGACTTCAAAGCATGCCAGTTGAGGGGCGACTGTAAAGCGACTCACAGTTCCACCAATTATTGTGTAGCAATGAAATCGAGAGTAGCCTGTTCTAGACTTCTAGCTGTCCTACCTTGCAAAGATTGATTATTGACTAAGTGTGGTGTGGGAATGTCATGTCTGGAATATTATAAAAGAGATGCAATTCCCATCTCTATACTTTTCTTTTCACCACCCTCATCAGCTTCATCTTCTACTACAGTCCCTTATATCTCTTCCTTGCCTCAATCGTTCATCACTCTAGTTAAATTTCAACACTCGCTCTCAGGATGTATATCTCCTCAACTCTCTTCTGGCTTTCGGCCATAGTTGCACCTGGATTTGCTCAGGTCAGTCTCCAATCGAAATGGTATAAAGTACCATCGCTAACAACTTTATTAGGTTGATCTTGGAACTGCTGCACCATATGGTGCTTTGGCAGAGGCTGGGATTACCAACGTTGGCCCAACAATCGTTAATGGTGACATTGGCACAACTGGAGCTGAAATCACTGGATTTCCCCCAGGGCTTGCCACAGGAACAACGGAAGTTGCCACTGCTGATGTAGCCGATGCCAGAGCTGACGCTCTCACTGCCTACAATACTGCTCAAGGCCTCTCTGGTGGTATTGACTCTACGGCAAACTCTGAACTCGGAGGTCAAACCCTTCAAGCCGGGGTTTACAGCTACACTAGTGGTGTAACCCTTACTGGAATTTTGACTCTCGATGGTGCTGGTAGTGCTGATGGTTTCTGGGTTTTCCAAATTGCATCAACTTTGATCACTGCCTCGGCTTCAAGTATTGTTCTGATCAATGGCGCATCGGCATGCAATGTATACTGGGCTGTCGGTAAGTTAAAAGCCTTCCAATCATTTGCTTTGATCATACAAACCACTGACTTGTATTTCTCTTTGTAGGCAGTTCAGCCACGCTTGGCTCCTCAAGTCTTTTCGTCGGGAACATTTTGGCCGCCCAATCCATCAGTTTGACAACTGGCGCAACTGTTCTAGGTGGCCTCTATGCAGCGGCTGCCATCACATTAGAGGACAATGTAATCTCACCAGGAGACTGTAGCACTTCCCCCATCACATCATCATCCACAATTTCCACGACTTCCACCACGTCTATCAGCTCAACATCATCCGTCCCAACTACGACTACTACATCTTCTGTCACACCAACATCTACCCCATCCTCATCTACCACACCAATATCTACCACGCCAACAACTACCCCATCCTCAACTATCTCTTCGACTACATCCTCATCCCTAACCACATCCGTAAGAATGCCATAACTCCTTCATTCCAATTACCTACTAACCAACAATCTAGTCCCCAACTACCCTAAGCACATCCACCAAGAAGACCACATCCACCACATCCACCACCCTCGGATATGGATACACAACCACATCCAGCAGTTCCGTCAAAACCACTTCCACGTCGAGCGCCAAGACCACATCTACCACCCTTGGATATGGATACACAACCACCACATCCAGCTCCGTCAAAACCACCTCCACGTCGAGCGCCAAGACCTCATCTACCACTGCTAAGACCACATCTACCACCCTTGGATATGGATATACGACCACCACGTCGAGCGCAAAGACCACATCTACCACTGCTAAGACCACATCCACGACCGCCAAGACTACCGCTAAGACCACCTCAACCACCAGCAAAGCTACGACTCCAACTTACGGATACGGAAAACGCGCTGTGGTTGTCTAAATTCCTTTCCTAAAGGATCCCGTGCCGTGGTTCAGCAAGAAAATTCCCTTGGAATCGTGAATTAGTAACCAGGATTCAGTTTCCATGCGATCAGATGTGAAGGTGTATTCTACAATGTTATTTTAATTGATGGAGGAGGGAAACTGTCCGGTGGTTTTTGTCGCGATTCTTGTTTTTGTTTGGTGGAAGCGGTTGAGGTATACAAAATGACATCCTAGTTAGCAATCTTCTAGTATCTCTCAGGTAGTGGGACAAAATGAATTCAGTTTGTACCAAATAATCCTTTTGACTTTGTGCTTCTGCTATGTAATTCGTATTGACTGCAAATTTCGGGAGCATGAGTTCATTGTGATAAAGTCACCAATGGGTGGTAACGCTGGGTGAAGCATATGATATTTTATCTGAGGAACTATCTAGTGGGAATATTAGAGATATATATGGTTATCATCGGGGCGACGGACAAGCCGCCGCAGGAGGCGCCATCCAACAATATATCCTGACATCCTTGCTAATACATATGCAATATCAAACCCCAAGAAGGTAGGTAGCAAACAGGCCGGGTAATATGTAGATAAGAAGTTACATAATAAGCTTGCCATGGTAATACTAAGCAGGGGACGGGCGACAAATATCATTCATTGTAGCTCATACATGCAAGTACAGATGTTATACCAATCTCGTTGTTGGGATAAAGAGCCTTTCATGTATGTAGGTAGGTAGGTAGTTGCTGTCACTGCCGGTAGCCGCTTTGCATGGGACAAACTATTGGGCATTATTTCAGTAGGGCCCCTTATAACTAGCCAATCCAATAAAACCAACCATCTTCTGCGAATATACACAACAGGCAGAGTCACTGATAAGGGCTATTGCAGTTAAGTACTCATAAGATCGATCTGTACAAGGCAATACCAACACTTATCAGTGATCCCAGACCTCAGAAAATTAAGGATTTTCGTGGGTGCATCAACTATGGCTGAACCGACAGATTTGATGAAGACTCTTGGGATCGATCATTCAATGTTAAAGGGTGGTGTCAAAAAGACTTACACGCCCGAAGGTATCGCATACCAATTGACACCCGGTAAACCTCTTTCGTATACTTTCGGAGGTTTGTCCCCCTAATCTTAAGCTCGATAATCACACTAGCCAAGCACTAACAGCGTTTTAGAAGGCCACTGGTATACGCTGTTCACAGATGGAGGAGAATATTACATAGACGGAGACGGCTATGGTCTACATATCAGTACTGATGGAAAGCGAACCGTTAAACGCCGTCCCGCGGAAAAACAGAGAGAGGTAGATGCGAAGATTGCTCTGAGAAATGGAAATTATCACCGGCCCGGTCGATTGGGTTTTGCCGCGGAGAACGAAGAAAAGAGGGACGCGGTGAATGACATGTTTGCCGAAGTGATAAGGATGAGGTTGGGGTTGGTTCCGGAGGGAGAAATTGGTCCGAACTTGGATAGACAAAGGAGACTTTTGGGCTGGGACAAGGATGAGGACAAACCTGCTGCCGATACCAATGATGGGACAGGTGCAGTTTTGGGGAAATCGGCTACAGCCAAAGTTGAGGGTTCGGCTTCAGAAGTGGCAGAGAAGTCTGGAGAAATCGAGGGGAAGGGGAAGAGATTGTTGGATGAAGACAAGGATGAAGATGATAAAGAAGATATTGCAGATTGTACACCTGCAAAGAAATCAAGGAACGAGGCATAATTGAAGCATAATTAGGACGTCTTCACCATAAGAGATACTTGCGTCTTTTATATCGCTCTGAAATGAGGGTTCTAACTTCTAAGTCATATGATCTCATTTTCGAACATGATCATGTGAGATCGCGTTACTTAGTAAGCTGTGCTATCCAATGATGTATCGGGTAGATTAGATTGGACCACCAGGACTGTTGATCTTCCGCGTGTTGAACATTCTGGTTGGCCCACATCTGACGCACAGGCTCCGCGTTCTCCTCACTTTGACGTGTCAAGAATCTAAAAAAAAGTGCGGGGACAAACTTCCAACTTCAATTCACTTGAAATTTTTCGAATACAGTAAAATTTATCAGCTTTTATTGATTCCAAGTAAGGAAGGGAATGACAACATGCCACCCAAGAGAAAAGTCCCGGTTAGAACAACCAGCGATAGGCAAACTCGGTCGATCTCGAAGTCTGCCAAAACCTCCAGGAGCGCATCTATACAAGCGAAAGGTATAACTGCAAAAGTTAACCCACGAGGTTCAACAAAATTCTCAAATGCTGATACGGTATGTATGTACTGGTCATCGTGTTGCGAGTCGAGAAGAGGGGTGAAAACACTCACCGATATATTTTCCGTTCATAGCTAGAAGAGAAACCTGAATACTTAAACCTTGACTGGCACCAAACTATTGAGGAAGAAGACGAAAGCGACGAGGAAGATGAGGAGGAGAACGAGGAAGATAAGGGAGAGGTAGATACCAATGAATCTAAGACGGATAGTAAAGGTAAAGAGAAGCAAGAACTCGACGTGCCCAAACCTGGTGAGATCCTCACTGAAGAATGGGTCGATCGAGTCTCCGACATGGGATTTCCTGTTTCAAAGGACGGCAGTATGATTATGGAGAAGTTTTCAGATGAACTAGAGGTCCGAGACCAGGATATCCTGGGATTGCATATTTATACCGATTGGAATGGGTATGGGTTCGGTGAATGTGTCGAGAATCTGGTATGTTGTCCAAGCTGTCATCACATTCTAGCCAAATACGGCCTTCAGCTAACAAATTTTCATCGTAGTTGAAGGATTTTAATCGTGATCTCTACAAGAAGACCATAAGTCCCTATAAGAAATGGGCCTATGTAGAAGGTTTTGCTGCCTATTTAAAGATGGAAGGCTTCATGGAATTGGCGAGTATGTCTCTTATATATACTCTATTGGTGTAGTAAATTGAATTAACACATCGTTGATAGTGGTCGACGACTCGGATGGCGTAAGAGAAATCATAAATATGATTGGGACAATGATACTTACCTCATTCGAAATGCTTTCCGAACACAACCTCTTCACTGCCGAATCCGATATCAAAAATATATCCATCATATCACTCATCATGCTTGAATTCTCAAAGGAATGCGACGACAATTTCGATATAAATTGGGCCTGTGAAGTTGTTCGACTGTGTGATCAAGCGGGAATCGATTTGACTAAAGCTGTGAAGAAACAGGTGGATGTGGATGTAGACCAACTGAAGGAGTGGAGAGAAGCATACAAGGAGAAAGAGCATAGCGAGGAAGACGATGGTGAGAATGAGTACATTCGCTGGGCTCAAAATAAATCTTGGACTCCCGAGGATGATGGGGTAGGTGAGGACAGGATGTGGTATAGATGGGATTGGAAGTTGGAGGTAAGGTTATCCCAACAGTAACTCTGGAATCTGCTAATAATGATCTTTGTGTAGTACAAGGAGTTCAAGAAGAACCATTCGGGTGGTACTCGATATGATTTATCAAAGATGACGAGAGACGAGAAAGCGCAGTATTCGTATCTCCCAGGTGATGATAACGAAGAGCTAGATTCAGCATCTGATGATGATTATGAGTTCTATTGATCTTCAAGACTTTGCTACAGAATTTCATTTAACCCAGCCAGTATTTTGTATTTGCACATTTTGTAAGTGAATACCAGGTAGTTACCAAGCCATTCTGAATGAAATTGGAAGCTGGTTCTTTTGCAACAAGTTGAACAATCAAATTTAAGGAGTAATGAACCTTGGCGTTTGTGCATCTTTCTTTATCTGTAAGTTCTCTCATGATATAAAAATACCTAGGTATCTACTAGGTAGGGTAGGTACGTAATGGGCAGGCACGTAATGGGCAGGCACCTAGTAGGATAATAGCACCGCTGCTTTACTTCAACTTGTAGATGTGAACGCGGACTCATATGATCTCAATCCTCTAAGAAAAAGTTAATTATTTTGAAACTTGAAGAAAGGGAAAGGTGATCGGAGATTACCCTATTTTCGGTATCTCAACTTGTCGATCAGCTTCATCCTAGTTAAAATATGGTCAAAATGTTCAATAAAGCGGCGGCAAGTCCTACTACTACTACCTAGGTACCTAGGTATATCGTATCATGTCAATTCGTAAAGTTTACTTACCTAGTAGGTAAGAACCTAGGTATGCTTGAACCTTGAATTAAATTTTGATTGCTTCAAAAACGCGACGCGCACCGCGTCAACTTTTTAAATCTCTTACGCGAATTCCATCCACCCCATCCACCCCACCCAGCATAACCAGACAAACGCAACACAGCATAATTCTCATAGTTACATACATCAATCATATCACATCCTTGAAGCATTTGCTTACTATACTTGTACAATTTAAGAAATAATAATAAGTCCTTTGTAACTATTTACAAATTATTATTCAAATCATCTCACTACCATCCACATCCACATCCACCCCGCCCCCGCCCCATCAACCCAAATTTAAACCTGTCTGACTACACCCCGCACTTTCCATTGCTAGCTCCCGTCATGGCGGAGCTTCGTAGTGATGAGCTCGAACAGCATCGAGCTTTACACCAGAAAGCTTTAGAGAACAAACCAAAAGAAGTAAAAAAGGATGGCGAGTTGTGGACTGCAGGTAAGTAATAGTTCTAACACAAGTTTCTTTATCCAACGATAGGAACTCGATTGACTAACTACATTCAGTTCTACCTCCAAATGCTAACGCAAATGAGTGTAACCCGAGTGAGTTTCATTGGTTTAGGGTCAAGGGTAAACACTCCGTTTCCAGAATACAACAAGCATATCTCAAAAAAACCGGAATCCCCATTTTACTGAGACAAGGAAACCGCCCCGTCTCACCCGTAACCACGATGTCGGAAATTAATCACTTTAGTGATGATACCGTTGTCTTCTGGAGCACGAGTGGTGCCCCTGGTGCCGGCGTTCCGGAATCTACACCTTCTCGACAGCCTTTACAGGTTCTTGAAAACACCAACTCGATCCAAACGCCTGTCAATGTCAAACGCGATCCTTCACAGGTTATAAAAGCAGAGTTTAATGATTTCAAAGCTGCTCCTGAGTTTTCTCCATCTGCTGTGCGACCATCCACGCAAATTCAAACATCGAGCACGGTTGGCAACACACCTATAACAGGATTTAAGATCTTCTCGGATCGAAATCGTGGCAATTATAATCCCTCAACTTATACCCAAGGTATTAAACAAATGGTGTATTTCCTATCACAGCCCGACTGACCTCAAATAGTTGAAATGGAACAGTTAATAGCGAAGTTATGGAATCACTTGACACCGAGTACCCGCGCTATACACGACGACGAAGCAGCTCAGATCTCCAACCTCTCGACCCCTTCGGCTTCTTACCCAACCCCGATCTCTGCCGTTGGCGAACACCCTCCAATGAATGCACTGGATCGCCGAGATACTCCATCTAAGTCTCCTAATAATGCTAGCGCCATGGTACAACCGAAGGAAGAGGGCTCCCTTGCTCCCAAGCTGGAAGAAATTGCCCCCAAACAAACGCCACAAGCTGCACAGCTTGCGAAGATCAGACTACAGAAGGTAATCGAAGACAGTTCACCAGAGCGTCTCGAAGCGGAGGTTAAAAAGACAAACGCATTTTTGGACACCTTGAATGACCATTTAACTGTTCCTGAAGCCCACTCACACCAAGACGCAAAGCATTGGTTGCAGCAAATAGGTAGGTGCAGTTTTTATCTACGATTGAGACTAGTCTAACTCAAACAGAAAATCTGAAGGCGCAGGGTGTAGATGCACCTACGATTATTGGAGTAGTCGGCAATACTGGTGCTGGTAAGAGTAGTGTAATCAATGCAATGCTCGATGAGGAGCGTCTAGTCCCTACAAACTGGTATGTTTCTTCTTATATTTACAGTAAATGTGATGCTTACGTTCTCTAGCATGCGTGCTTGTACAGCTGTTGT
>JWJA01005913.1:0-15350 GCA_000812885.1 Lanzia echinophila
AACCCAATCATGAAAAACACTATGGACCGATTCGCCGGATCCTAGAAAAATTCTTTGGTTTGAGACTTAACGTCGTTAGAATCATAACTAAGGATAAAGTTACAGGAGAAGAGAAACAAATGTCCATGGTCATTTGGCCCGAGTTTTGGGGCTCCAAGTTGAAGCTAGAGAACCCCGAGAAAAGCTTTTTGCTTATGGTCGGCTTTCTTTATGATATTACTTCACCTGCAAACTACGTTCCTGGGATGGACATCCCATTATTGCAAATGGATGGAGCTGAAGCGCTCGAAAAATTCCAGAAAAATAACTGTAAGTTTGATCTTTTCGTCGAAATAAACATTAAGCTAACATTTATAAAGGCAAATTATCTTCAGCTGCTGAAGACTACATAGCAGATCTTCGCCTCACTCTACCACAGGAGAAGCTCAGGCAGTGGCAATACTCATTACCTCAGGAACGTCAGATAAAATGCGAGCCCTAGTGAAATGGGATTGAATAGCCAGCGGGCTACGTGGGCTAGTCGGCGTATCATTTCCACTACATCGCACATAAAGCATCACAAAACCCATCTGAAATTGATAGAGGAGATTGCCAAAGTATGGTATCGGAGGTTGTAGGCAAAATAGGATCTTGTGTCATCTGCCGGGTTTTCGGCATGCCAGATGTTTTCCAAGATAGTACGAGGACAACTATAGGAAGAAGCCTAGTAGCATTAACTAAATTTAATAAAGTAGACTTACAATTTCATATGCAGCTAGATGTTAATTTAATGAAAGGCATACTTAGCAAATGTTGAATTGAACCCAAGCAAACTCGATTTGAGACTTTGACAATGGTTAATGAATCAGTGTACCCACTAGTGCATGGCATTTTTATTTGGAGATCTTTTTTCATTGGTGTGATATGGGGATTTTATGGATGGATCCGTGGACGGAGAAAAGGAATATTTAGCACATACCGAAAATATCTTCATCCGTCACGTACTTAACCCCCGTCTCGATATCCGGCACGACAACTCTCCCGTCACTCCTCACGTCCTTCGTACTCGTATTAGCGAGGACATTAGGCCATGAAGGGGCGCATGTATCTGCGGCTAGTAAGGAGAGGAGAGTGTTGGATGAAATGTGCGTAGTAGATGAAGATGATTTAGAATACATTGAGTAGAGTTTGGAGGCAGAGGTTAGGTTGCAAAGTGTGACTGAAAATCCGGGCCCGTTGAGTTAGGTTTCGAAAATACCACTGTAGATTTTTGGTGAGACGGATAAACAAATTTGTTTCTGATTAAGTGGGTTTGGTGAGTCAGTTGTTGTGACCCGGGTGAGACAAAATTGAACATACCAAGCTGAACAAGAGCCTCCTGCATCAGAGCCCCAAGCTCCAAATTTGATAAACCCCCATAATTATTCATCAAAAGCACCACATCATCGTATTTATCAAATTGTACAAACGCTTTCTTGGCATATTCTAGTGAGCAGAAAAGCGTAAGGAGCTGTGTAATTAGTTGGGGGAATATCGGGAAGGGAGAGAGTTTCTGTCCTCCTATGAATGCCCGCCCCAACCACACACACCTGATCAGGAATCTCATCGTGATTTTGTCGACCAGGAACTTGGCAGTAATCGAGCGCAGAATCGATATTTACTAATCAGGAGTTGATGGCTTTGCCAAGGGAGACGCATTCTTCGAAAGAGTAATTTTGGGTGCCAGCTGCGCCAAGCATTTTCATTCTGATTACATTGCCCGCTAGACCTCTTCGATCAACTTTGGAGCTTTTGCTTCGACCGATCGAAATATCATCTGTAGCAGCTAAAACCGTTATATTTTTACAATAACCAGCTGCAAGAGCTCTTTCAGCCGCGAGACCGAAATGTAACTTATCTCCAGTGTAGTTGGTAATAAAAAGAATTGTCCCATTTTCGTTAAGACGTCGCAGCGATGATAGCCAAAACCTTTTTCATACTCAGACTGGCAAATATATCACCGCAAGCAACGGCAATTAACAACTCATTGCCCACATAGCCTGACCACGCGGGCTCGTGGCCATTTCCACCGCCTGAGATCAGCGATATGTGAGAGGGTGAGTGGGTGGCATTTACGATTCTCAACTGTGGGTCTATAGTCTTGGTGCCGCGAATTTGAGTCCCTGATTATTCCGGATTCTCGGGATGTGGTGACTGGTGTTGTAGGTTAATGATGGGTGAGCGGTAGCGACGAAGCTCAGGTAGAGGGGTACGAGGTCGCTTGCGAGTGTGGAGGGGTAGTAGTGTTTTTTTGAACATGGTTGAGGGTATTGTGGTGTGGTTATATAACCTGTGAGTGATAAAAGAAAGTAGTTGGTGTTATGAGGCAAGAATCCAATCAGTACCTCGACAACAAGAGGTGCAACACGTTCTTTTCCTAAAAGAAGGAAACAACTACATGAATAGAATCTCAATTCAAAACGCAGTCCGATGTATATACCCCGAATGAAGACTGTTCACAAGCTTCCGAGCCGTCGCGGATTACCCGATTGGGGAGAGTCCCTCTTTACCCATCGCTCCACGTCCATAACTTGGCCATAACTAGAGAAAAGAAAAACACTGTTTTTGTTTCCACGGCGAACTGTCACATATTATGGATGTTCGGAGTAGACTTTCCGCCGATATTGGCATACGGTCGGCTGATGTTCATGAGAATATGAGATGCTCTCACCGGATGTAAAGAAATGGGTACTGCGGGGTATCATTGTCGAAGTATTTCCTAAATAACCACTCTCAAAGACTCAAATCAACTCGACAAATAAAATCTTCGAAACTTGCTTCTTGCATTGTAAACAAGCTGTATTGCCATCTTTGTAAAGATCTTCTCCCACTATCGGGTATTTCCAATTGGAATGTTCGACTTGCTACCTAAGGCCCTGCTTTTCATATTGTAATAGCGCCTTTTTTATGCAGTCGTCGTTTGTATTCGCTCGAAATTGCACGAGGTCGTTTGGTATGGTTTCGACGCCGCATAACAGAAGAGGAGCGAATTTCGAGCAGGATATATCGACGAGTTTGTTCTTGTTTCTCCCACACAATCTTCCTTGAAACCTGATTCATATGACTCCATCATGTTCGCCCGGTAATCTCTTGACTCTTTTTTGTTCCCAATCGTCTAAGTCCTTTGCAGCAAGTCTCTATAATTCCACCCACATTAGCATCCGTATAATAGCCCTGATTTTCTTCTTTCAACTCTGGAAAACTCACATAATACTCTTCCTTCATATCCACCTTTCTTCCACTCTTTCCAATCCCCAATTCCTCCTCCTTACTCATTCGCCGTACCCTTCTATCATACTTCTCGTATCGTACTGCAGTGGCTGGCGTGAGGAAAAAGGAACCTGCAACCATGGTTGCCATGAATGGAAATCCAAAGAGAAGAAAGGGTCGTCGTGAAAGTGCCTTTCGGTATCGTGCTGCGATTGTGTTCGCCTCAGAGGATGAGCGATACTTTTTACTGGAGAAGACTGCCATAACTGTGTATGTGAAGCTATCTGCGATCAATTAAATTGAGTAATATTACACTCAGATCCTATCATCAATTGTATAATATGATAATTGATTGTACGGCGACATAGATTGAAAATGACTTGTGAATAATGTCTTTTAGAAATGTGAGCTGATTCTCCTCTAAAACACCACACCCTTGCCACTGTGAGCACACTAAATTAAATTAATCTCTTATCACCAACGTGATTTCGCGAGGTTTTACGATAAGCCATCAAACGCGTAAATTATTATTCTTTGATTCCATTCACCAACCAAATCTTCTCATCTGAACTGAACATCACATCTTCCCCTCCATCAAATATATCATTCCTCTCACGAATTCCCTCGATGGAACCACCATGGCACCACCAAGCCAACCTTCTGGAACTCCAGGACTTTACGTTGCAGCACCCCCACCATCAACAATGGCCGCCCTCCTAATAAACAATCTTTCCGCCAAACGCCCCTCACGCCAATCAAACCATGCTCATCACGAGCATGACGATCTCCAACTTCTTATGAGTGAAGTTTCCGCCACCGAAAATGATCTTTCGAGTCTTGAAACTGAAAGTGACCTTCTAAAACATAAACATAAACTCGTCTATGTCATCGCCAAGGTCGTTTTGGAAAAGCTATCCCAAAAAAATGATCTCTTCGCGAATCCACAAACAGTAATAGAACAAGCTTGTGAGGCATTAGATGTTTTTATATCGACTGTTAAGGATTTTCCTGTGATTTTGGAGTACAGAGTAAATGGGGAGGGATATGAAGACGGAGAGGTCAGGTTGAAGAGCAGGGGAAAGGAAATGTTGTGGATTTGGTTGTTTCCGAGGATTTTACCTTTCGTGGGAAGAAGGAATTGTGGGTTGCTGACGGCGAAGATAAATACCTTTTTTGAGGTTGCCTTTGAGGTTGTGGGGAAGAGTCCGAGACTTTGGCGGTTGAGCTCGAGGTTCTTTTGCTATTTGAAGGATTGTGTGTCGAGTTAGTATTTTCTATTTCCCTTTCCTGTCCGGGATTTACTGATCATTTGCAGCTATTCTTCAGAACATGCAGAATGTCAACCTGTTTTCGCAAACATCGCCACTTAATATTGTTCTACCGGCGGAACAATTTGATCCATCAACCTTCGGCCACGATGTTGAGCAGGGCTTAAATCAGTCGCCATCGTCATGTAATTATATACTGAACGATCCCGCGGATACTCTTCCTCATGCCATGCACATTCTATCCATAATGGCCGACGTCTCCATCCAAGCTGCATCATTTCAAGATGCAACTCCCGCCTTTCAAGATTATCTAGCTTGGATGGTAGATTCCTTCTATTCCATATATGAAACACAGAAAGTCTGGACAACATCTATCGCCTTGAACCATGTAGAAGATACCTCTTCGCCAACGGTAACGATATTCTGTGTGCTTCAAAAGCTTTTCTCTTCCATTCGAACTATTGTATCGGATTCCTTGATCCGCAAGGGATATACTTACTTGGCGATTATTGGGGCAGATTTGATTTCTCTGCCATCGGATTTGATTGAGAAGGATGTGAATCTCAAATTCTGTCAAGCTTTATTATATTTGACCACAGTTTGTCGCAATCATGATACAGTTTGTAGAATTGCTCAACTTCGTCTCATTCCAAAACTTATGGCTGTATTAGAGGATGACGATGCTAGTGTGATTGTGGGAAATGATGTTCATAATGCAGCAGAAACTTTGATATGGGCTTGCCAACCTGGACCAAGTCAAACCGATCGACCGGAATTGCCTCATGCAACTTTTGAGAATGCTTCACTGAACTCCGAGTTCAATTTACTTGTCCTGGGAACTATTGAGCCTCGACCTGAGCAGGGGGCACCACCTAACAAAAGACGTAAGGTAGCAACCAAAGGACTTCTTGAGGAGATTACTTCCAAACTATTTTGCCTTCTCGGTGTACAAGAAGGGACAGATTTGAGTGGTTTTGACAAATTAGCCGTGTAAGTATGTAGCTCGATTTGGAACCCCGCAATCTAATAATCTATAGGGATTGTTTCGCAGGATTGGAGGATCCCGAACGATACAGTGCCATGGAGCTTTTATCCATGATACCATGTGCAGCCCATGGATCTTTGGTAGTCAATCGAGATGCATCAGGTGGCATAATCGATACCCATTGCTACCTTTGCGAAAAGGCGCCACCTACTACTACGATCCTATTGGATAACGATAGGTGTCACAATGTTGGTAAAGAAGCCATTTCAACTTTGACGAACTTGATAGATTCCCCGGCCTTTGTTGAATCGAAACGATCAAGAGTACTAGCAATGATAGCACTCAAACGATTCGCTATACACTTTAGGGGTGATGAATTCTTTGAATTACATGAATCTCCATTGGGTAAATGGTGCCTCAAATCCTTACACAGTTCTATTCGTGAACTCCGTATTGCAGCCGGGTTAGTGATCAATTATCTGCACTGGAAGTTCGATTTCATGCTAATCTATCCGACCTAGCCGTGCATTGCCTGAATTTCTTCAAGGGTCTGGAGTATCACAAAGTCTACTTCTCAAGAACAGGAACGGTGCAATTAACTTCCTGCGCGACGTATGTGAAGCACCTACACCTAAATTATTTTTGCAAGAGACTTGTGTACTTGCTTGGGGCCAAATTGCAAGGTAGTAGTAGTTATGTTTCTTACTCGTTTAAAGCAATGAAACTTACAAAAAATAGGGCTCTAGAAGATGGACAACTGAATCTCGCACTGCTCAAACTCGTGGAGTATTTAGGACATCGAAATCCTATCGTTTCCAATGCCGCCTACAATGAGGTAAGCAATACCGAAGAACATCCTAGACAACCGCTTACCTATCATGCACCAGATACTAAGCTTTGCCAATTTATATGGGGGTGCTGAGAAACCTGTAGAACGAGTGTTTAGTCCATTTTGGGGAAGTATTGCTATTGCCGCTGTGAAAACCCTGCTAGTACGACCACAAACTACACAATTGATGGCCGACTTACTCGAGATTACGGTACCCGCCTTCTTAATACGTACTCAAGCATATACTTTGCCGTGGCTGGTATTGTGGGGTGAGGCAAAAATAATCAAAAAGATTGCTCAAGCTCGGGATGAAGAAGTTTGGAGGGTATGTATTGACAGTTCTAACATTGTCCATATTATGGCATTACTTCTTGTACAGAATGTTAGCGACATTGAACAACATACCATGTCCGCGTTCAAAGTCGTGTCTTCAGATTTTGAAAAGCTAGGGCTCGACTTTACTTATCTACTAAAAATGGACCCGTCGAGTACTTTCCTGCATCTCCTTAAAGCAGCTGGTGATGCTGATGATAGTAAGAAGTCGAGGGTATGTGGCATCTCTCAATTGAACTCCGAAGAAGACTTATCATTCCTAGATTCGCAAAGCTTTACAATTTTTAGTCGAGTGTGTTCAAAACGAGGAGATTACTCGAAAAGGCAAACCGCCGATGGCGGCATTCCTAGAGCAACATAACTTAGGTCTTGTTACTCGCATTTCGGAAGTGGTAAATGATACTGTCGGTAGAGAGCAGCAACCTACATTCGAAAAGAAACGAAATGTAAGAGCCATCGAGGAAATGGTAAGGATTGGTAAGACTTATACCAGAACGGCTCGACCACAGGTGAATTTAGTTGTTATCCACCAACATTCCAAACCACTAACTACCCATGCAGATATGTGCTTGTTTACAATCCGCATTATCCCAGAAAGCTTTACAGTCATCTGCGTTCTCAGCATGGTCAGCTATGCTTCATTGTTTGGGCGATGAAGATGTAGAAATGATGCTTGAGAGTACTTTCTCTACTGTCATACAGCACTGGGAATTGTTTGATGAACTAACCAAAGAAGCTGCTGTAAAACTCATCGACTATGTATTGAGAGAACGAGCTCGTTGCATTCGCAATAAGATAGTCGATCTCCCATCTCTATCTCAATTTCCACAACTCGCCCAGGTCGAAAGTAAGCTCAATAGTCTTAGGAGACCAACCGATGTCAGCAACACATTCCAAATCTTTAGCCGTCGTATGCGTCATGAGAATGCTGGAGTTGTTGCACAGGCTTTATGTGAGCTTAAAGAAGTTTTGCATACCCAACAATCATATCTTCAAGCATCAGCGGTGAGTGAACAACCAGACGTTGTCATTGGTCGCCTCATGAGATCAATTATGGATGCATGTGTCAAATTTAGTGAATCTCATCACGATATCGCCGAACTCTCAGGTGAATGCATTGGTTTGATAGGTTGTTTGGATCCGAACAGAGTCGAAACTGTCCGGGAGCAGCCTGAAATGGTGGTCGTTGATAATTTTCAGGACAGGAATGAAACGGTAGACTTTGTACTTTTCCTTCTCGAAGAAGTCATTGCCAAAGCATTCCTGTCTGCTACAGATACGGCGTTACAGGGGTTCCTCTCATTTGTTATGCAGGAGCTCTTGGAGAAGGGCGGATTCAAGGACGTATGTACGCCGATACTAGCCAGTGAGAAGAAGAAGAAGTCTGATGACCCACTCTGGCGCAAGTGGTCATCGCTCCCGGATAATGTTCAAGACACACTCACTCCTTTCCTAACCTCGATGTTCTCTATAAAGGACATGAAAGTTCAATCCACGAGCTACCCGATATTTCGCCCGGAGAGCACTGGGAATGATCGAACAATCAAATACAATAGTTGGCTCAAGATTTTCGTGCTTGATCTATTGCAAAGACCGAAGCATCCCAACACAGCATTGATTTTCGAGCCACTTTGTCGGGCAATTCGTATCAAAGACCTCTCGGTGGCTAATTTCTTACTTCCTTATTTGGTATTGCATATAATAGTACTCGGAGATGATGAAGAGAGGCAAAATATCACTGCAGAATTACTCTGTGTGTTGGGATATGAAGTCACTGCGCGGTCCCGCCTCAAACATGAAGAGCTTCGATTATGTAATGAGGTAGGAACCGATACAGTAACAATCTTTTAGACTGGATCCATTCTAATTAAATTTATAGGCTGTTTTTAGAATACTTGACTACCTATCTCGATGGATCCAAGCCATACAACCCAGATTGAACAACCTCCGGGGTCAGGATCATGACATAACGAAAGAACAGATCCAGAAGGTAAAAAAGGTTATCGATAGTATTCCTGCTGAGATAGTATCTGATCGAGCCATACAATGCAAATCGTACTCACGTGCACTCTTTTACTGGGAGCAGCATATTCGAGACACGCGGACGCGGAAAAGAAATTCGGGTGTGGAGACACAAGATATGGAACGATTGCAGGAGATATACACTCAAATAGATGAGCCAGATGGTATTGAGGGGATATCTGCACATCTTCACGTACTTGACATTGATCAGATAATTCTCGGTCATCGAAAGGCCGGAAGATGGACAGCAGCGCAAGGTTGGTATGAAATCAAACTTGCAGAGGATCCCGAAGATGTTGATGTGCAGATTAATCTTCTTACTTGTTTGAGGGAATCTGGACAGCATGGTAGGTTAATCGGGTCCCTGGGTTCTACTTGTACTAACGACTCTAGATGTTTTGCTTAATTACGTTGAGGGTATGCATACTGCTACGGAAACAGTTGGCAAACTTGTTCCTTTCGCTACAGAAGCTTCCTGGGCAACTAATCGATGGAATGCATTGCAAAAATATACATCAATTGCCAATACAGAAGCAGGTGAAGACTTCAATGTCAGCATTGGCAAAGCACTCCTTGCATTATATCAAAAAGATCATACGGAATTCAACTCTTCAATTCGGGGATTACGAACACAAATTGCTTGCTCCTTATCGAGATCAACCACATCATCAATTGGCTCGTTTCATGATCCAATGTTAAAGTTACATGTTCTCACGGAATTGGAGATGATAGCAGGTACGAATTGGGCTCAACATCTGGATCGCCAGGAGTTACTCGAATCACTGGACCGAAGACTTGAAACGATTGGTGGGTATTTAAATGACAAGCAATACCTTTTGGGTATTAGAAGAGCTGCGATGCAATTATCTAGGTAAGTTTCTCCGCCCTTTCAACGTTTTTCCAACTTGCAATGTCACAATCTAATTTCTATAGTCTTCAATTTACAAAAGGAGAACTTGCATCCGTATGGTTGACAAACGCACGCCTTGCTCGGAAAGGAAATGCCATCCATCAATCTTTCAATGCCGTACTCCACGCTTCACAACTAGGCGATGATTCAGCAAAGATCGAACATGCCCGTCTCTTATGGAAGGAAGATCAACACCGAAAAGCAATACAAAGTCTTCAGGGTGCAATCGACAGCAACGCCTTTATTTCCCACAATAAGATAATCAATGATGACGAATTGCACGAAGAGCAAAAGAACAATCAAAATCTACTAGAGGCAAGAGCCCATCTTCTACTTGCAAAATGGCTGGACATTGCTGGGCAAACGAACTCCAATGCCGTGCGCGCTAAATATCAACAAGCTACAAGATTGCATGCTGGATGGGAAAAATCGCATTACTGCCTAGGAAGGCATTACAATAAAATCCTAGAATCCCAGAAGAACCTCGCACCCGATGTTCAAGCAGAAAATTTCATTACTGGAGAGAATGCTTACCTGGTGATACTGAGTTACATTCGTTCTCTACAATTTGGCACCAAGTATGTGTACCAAACCCTACCAAGTATCATCACACTCTGGTTAGATCTCGGCACACAGGTGTGCCAGAAAATGGATCCCAAATACGGAAACTCACAAGCGTTCGTGAACCGGGTTACCAAATCACGAGAAGAATGGTTAAGGAAAATCCATTCGATTTGGGAAAAGAGATTAAGTAAAATGCCGGCCTATATCTTCTATACGGCATTGCCACAGATCGTATCGAGGATAACACACCCTCAGAAAGAAGTCAATAAATGTCTTCAAGGAATCATCTACAAGGTTGTGGCAACGCATCCACAGCACTCGTTATGGAGTTTACTAGCTATAAGCACATCAACCCAGACCGATCGTCGACAAAAGGGAATTGACTTGTTGCGTGACCTCAATCACTCCAAAGCAAAAAGCGACTCCGGATCCCCAGACATCAACATGAAAGCCCTAATTCGAAGCGGCCAAGAACTAGCCAGCGAGCTCCTAAAAATCTGCGAAGCCGGCGAATTCTCCGGGCAGCGCACTCATCGGGCCAGCATAACTAAAGATCTCCAATTCCGGCACAAAGTCACACCCTGTCTGCTCGCCATGCCCGTCGAATCCGTGCTAACTGCCACCCTTCCCACCCTCACCAACAAAGTTATCACGCACCAAGCCTTCAGCAGGGACGTCGTCACCATCCAGAAATTCGAAGATGACGTCCTCATCCTAAACAGTATCGCCAAACCCCGTCGTCTCACGGCCATGGGTTCCAATGGCCAACTCTACAATCTCCTCTGCAAACCCAAGGATGATCTAAGGAAAGATCAACGCCTCATGGAATTCAACAGCATGATTAATCGCTCTCTAAAGCGCGATGCGGAATCCAGTCGTCGCCAACTCTACATCCGCACATACGCCGTCACCCCCCTAAATGAAGAATGCGGCATCATAGAGTGGGTCGATGGCCTCAAAACCTTTCGCGAAATTCTGACGGGGATCTACAAACCGCTCGGAATCGTCACCCAGTTTGGCGAAATCGCCAAAATCTGCAGTCAAGCGGCGAAATGCGATGCAGCAAAATGCGACCAGATATTCAACGACGTGCTATCTGCATTCCCCCCCGTTTTCCACTTGTGGTTCGTGGCGCAATTTCCCGAGCCCAGTGCTTGGTTTGCCGCTCGTTTGAGATATACGCGTTCCTGTGCGGTGATGAGTATGGTGGGTACGATTTTGGGGCTGGGGGATCGCCATACGGAGAATATACTGTTTGAGGAGGGGAATGGAGGAACTTTTCACGTGGATTTTAACTGTTTGTTTGAGAAGGGATTGACGTTTACGTATCCCGAGAAAGTGCCATTCAGGTTGACGCATAATATGGTTGATGCGATGGGGATGTATGGATATGAAGGACCGTTTCGAAAGAGTGCGGAATTAACGTTGAAGTTGTTGAGGCAGCAGAAGGAGACGTTGATGACGATTTTAGAGGCATTTGTTTATGATCCGACATTGGATTTGATGGGGAAGAGGGATAAGAAGAAGAGGGAGAAGGAGAAGAATGATGATGGGGTGCAAAGTGCATATGAGGTTTTGAGACAGATTGATAGGAAGGTTGAGGGGTTGTTGAAGGGGGAGAGTGTCCCGCTTAGTGTGGAGGGTCATGTGGATGAGTTGATTGCGCAGGCGACGAATACGATGAATTTGGCTTCGATGTATATTGGGTGGTGTTCTTTTTATTAGTTTAGTTGTGGTGATGGTGTGGTGGTGTTGGGGATGGGGATGTGTATATGAAATATATTTATGTTTTGATTCAATCCAATACTGGTGTCACCTCTTTGTTGGTGTTTACAACTTGCGTATGACATGCTATAGTAATGGAGATTTTAATGGGTGCATAAGATATATTCATGCTTTGAGATTGGTTATATGAGGCTGGGTTTATTGAGGATGGTCCTAAGCCGAAGAGGTTTCCAAGATATTCATTAGGATTAGGGTTACATAGAACTGGAAGTCACGTCAAAACAAAATAAAGTAAAATAAAGTAAAATCTTCGTTCATTGATGCATTGATTCATTAAACCATCCTAATTATCCATCCTATCATATCCCACACCAACCCCCCACCAAACCCTACCCACCACTAACTCACTCACCATGCTTATGATGCAACTTCTCCTTAATCTTCTCCTTCAAATGCGTCAATTTTCCCTCCTTTCCATTACCCTCCTTACCCTCCTTACCACCAGAACCCTTACTATCCTTACTATCCAAACTCTCCCCACTCTTCGCCGCATCCTTCTGCTCATGTCCCATCAACCTATCTGCTTCCTTTCCCGCACCCGCTTTCGTGGCGTCGAAATCTCCGCCTTCGGCTTTTACGCCGCTGCTTCGGATGTATTTTCCTGAATCGCCTGATGTTCTCTCGGCGTCTTTGGAGGTGGTTTTGGAGGGGGCGGTGCCTGGTACCGTGTTGGTGGTGGGGGTGTCTTTCTTCTCCTCGGGAGAAGTTGAGGGAGCGGGAACATCAGATAAATTCCTCGTGCTCGAAACCTCTTTATCACCAGTAGATGTTGCAGCACCGAGATTATTATCATCCTTCTTAGCACCAACATCCTTAACATCCTGCACAGAATGTTTCTCAGTCTCAGTATTCAATTTCTCTTGAGAAGGAGAAGGTTCTTTGAGCGTGGCGCCCGTGCCGGCAGGTGGACCGGCAGATTGCGCGTTTGAGGGGGAGAGGTCGGCTGTTGCGGTTGGGAGGGACGAAGGCATGCTGTTGGTGGTTGTTTGGATGGGGTTTTGGGCTTGTGTTGTTGAGGGCTTGGGGTGCATGGGGAGTGTGGTGGTATTGGAGGTGGATGGAGGGGTATCTTTGAGTGGTTCGATGCTAGTTGTGGCGAGGGTTTTGCTTGCTACGTCGGAAGTTGAGGTAGATGTTGATGGGGTGGATTTGCCGAGTGGATCGATGGTTGTTGCGGCAGCGGTTTCAGTCGCGGCTGCGAGGTCGTTGGTGGGTTTTGAAGTTGGCTCTGCTGATGATGATGTTAATTTGATGATCGTAGAGGAGAAATCCAAATAAACAGGAGAAATCTGAATAAATAAAAGAAAGAAGAAAAATACATACCAGAATTACCCATATCATATGGTTCACCCTTCTTCGTATTACCCAGTTCACCACTAATAGGTTCCTTTCCCTCACCACCGGCTTTGGTTGTTGGGTTCGAGGTTGTGACTGAAGTCTTGTTCTCATCATTTGTAGGAGTTTCTCCCCAAATGGCGCGTGAAGCGGCACCGGCGATGTTGGATACTGTTTCCATTTTGTATTGCTTTTTGTGGTTGTTTGTTTGTCTGTTGATATGTAGATGTGTTGTAAGAAGTTCGAGTTGGTATTTAAATAGATGTATTATGGTATTGCAAGTTGAATATGAGTATGAGTGTGAATAAAAGAAAAGTCTCAAGGAGGAAATCGAAACCCTTTATTCAAGAAATTATTAAGTCCAAGATCTGTTTGTCATGTTACTCAGCCTCAAAACAAAACAAAAAACAAGAAAAGTAATATCAAAAACAAAGTGAATTATCAATTACAGTAACTAAAACAAATCTGACGTAGTTTGTAGTTCCTTTTACCCCTCTTCCAAACAGCAGAGCTCCTAGTTGCCAAGCATAGGTATGCTATTTACAGTATCTGCATGTATACCTGTATCACGGTTGGAAGAACCACATTTCTGATATTCCACTTGGTAAATGAGGTTACCAAATTACTGTACCTGCGTACCAGTAACCTGTAACCTAACCACCAAAACCAAGTCCCGCATCGTAATCGTGATGGAATCTCGATTTCTTGTTTATTTATTTACATATTTACATAAATATTTACAATTAACCCTTCATAACTTCTTTTCTTGCCCCATTAAACAGTTATCATCTAGGTATATTCATCTTGTTATGTTGTCCTTATCCCACAAGCTCTAATGATATCAAAAAACCATGACATGCCATCCGTCTATGACGTCCATTTTATTTCTTTATGCACCCCAGATTTTTACTACGTCATATGTAGCCAACACTTAGCAGCTATCAATCAAATCTCGCTTAAGCTTTACACCTCATTCATTTGTTTACCTACCCTAGGTAAGTAATATTTACTTGGATTTGTTCTTGCGATACAATGATAATGCAATGCGTTGTGTAACTACCTAGCTAGGTATACCCACCACGAGGTATGGTTACCTCGTTACCTCGTTACCTCCACTTATAATGAACGGAAATAGCATCCATCTACCTTGCCACCCAGATGACGATTGCTATATTGTATCATGATATAATCCAACGCATCGTATCGTATCATACGGCGCCGAATCGAATTTAATGGCTAGATCGTTATCTACTGTAGATAGATTTCATTACATACTCATACACAGACCAATCCAGCCTCTGGAGTTTTGACTTCCAAGTTAACAACAGACCGGACAAGCTCTAGACTTGACTTATCTACAGTACGAGCAATCTCTTCATACCTAAGTACAGTACTACCGGAGTATCTCAGTGAAGTGGTTGAGACCTATCTCCAAGCAATCTCTTCCCATCACCTAGTAGGTATGATCGGAGTATCTGCAATCAAATAAATCCGAAAATCTACCTAAATCTTTCCTCGTCCATCCATCTCAACCCACCCCCCCCCCAAAAAAAAAGAAATCCACATTACCCATCCCATCAACTAGCGACGATCAACCCTAAACAACCCCCCAATCCCAACAACTCAAAACATATTATCCATCACCAGCACCGTCACCATTACCCCATCAACCACCAACCAGCTCATCCCAACCCAGGAACCTCTATCTATCAACCAACCCAAGAACCTTCAAATCGAACCAGAGCCAATATCATACTATCCAAGTTATCAAACCCGAGATTAGATACCCACCCACCTACCAATAGATACCATCAACAAGTCATCAAAACCACAAACAAAAATATGCATTAAAAACTATTAACTCATGAATTCGTAACCATGCTTGCCAGCCATCCATGTACACCAAGTCATTTCCATTCCATCCCATGCCACTCCATCCCAATCAATCAATCAATTCAAATCTGGACCTCCCTCTCCCCACCCCAACTCTCCAATTCTCCAACCAGCAATCTTCCTCCCTCCCAAAACCCACAGACAAACAAAAACCAAAAGGTAAGATACAAAAAAAGGCCTCCCATCCCTACCCTTACC